>JALPQI010012205.1:0-30627 GCA_025490895.1 Thaumatotibia leucotreta
GTGGTAAAGGAGACTAATTGGAAGAGTTTGAACCCTATTTACCTTAGTCCAATATGTGACAGTTTTTTTTAATAAAAAAAAATAACTCACACTTGCCTACTAACTACAAGAAACTTATTTTGTTTGGTAACGGCGTTCAACAATTGATCGACGATAACTTTTAAACTAATTGCTATTTTGTTGTACTTTATTATGTAATCAAAACCTAGATAATCAAGCATGTTTTTATACGAATAGGAAGACTCATATCCCAACTACTTTTTTTTTCACAGGCCGATAAAGTTTAATTTACTGTTAGAAATCAGTAATGATGAACCAAAAAAAATATTTAAAAAAATGTTGTGTGTGGCAAGTGGGAGTTCAATTTTTTTTAATTTATTACTCAACTAATTATTATGTTAATTATAAAAAAATCAATGCTATTTATTGCATATTTTGTTTTAAATTTCACTTTTTAAGTAAATTTTTGGTATAAAACTAAACATTTTGAAAAACGTGATTAAAAAAAACTGTAACATATTGGACTGAGGTAAATAGGGTTCAAACTCTTCCAATTAGTCTCCTTTACCACCTCCAGAAATTCCTAAATCGTTATCCCAAACACCCTGTATACTAAGGAATGGGGTTGTAATATTCACCTCGAGTTCCTTAGTATTTCTCCGTCCCTGCAACTTACGTAAGAACTTACAGGTGTCCGTCCAACCATACAAACTGTCCGGGTCTTCAACTAAATTATTGCAATTGATTTATTTAATAGGCTCCTGGCCGGAAATAAATGTTTGATTTATTTAATTAATCCATATTGTACTAAATGTTTTATTTTTATTATATTTTACCGTAATAATTTCACTAAATAAGAAAAGGTTTCGCGGGCATCCATGGTATTTTCTTCTAAGTTATATTTGATATTTATTGTAAAATGTCCTCTTTTCAGGTACTGTAGTACCGGCGATAGGTTTAATCACATTGGCATACGTAAGAAAAGAAATAGTACTTGTGGAGACAGTTCTAGTTATAACGTGTGCTTTCAAAATTGCCTCTCAAGTAGGCTGTTATGTAAGTATTTGAAAGAAGTGATATTGAAACTTCGCCCTGTCTACGACGGTTCAAAATGTGTTATATTTGTACAATGGCTAGATAACTAAGTACTAGGTTCTCAATTCGACAATTTTTTTTTTGATATTAAACGATATCTTTGAGAATCGTTAACCGATTTTTTAAATCGAACTCGCCCCAGATTATCCCGGTGGCACCAACTCGGGTTTTGATGATAGAATTTTGCAGGAAACGGTTTAAGTCGGTTTTTATATTGTTACGCCGGTGGCATGATAAAAACTTCAAATATGATTTTAGACACGTTAGAAGCGTTTTCAGCAGGCTGAAATGCGTTTTCAGGCCGTTTCAGAAGGTTCTCTTTCACATACTACAAAATCAAATATTCACCCCAGATACCGTCGTTTTCAGGCGCCTGAAACATGTTTTCAGGCCGTTTCAGGATACCCTCTATCGGATGGCGCAATAACCTGAAAACCCGTTTTCAGGCGTTTTCAGGACCCCTTTTGGGCCTCTCAAGTACAAATCGGTACATAGCTAAATTTCCCATAGGAGTGAAAGAGAAAGCACTATTAGATAGAGACAGCACGAGAGAATGTTCTGGAAGGATGTGAACGAGACAGCTATAGAGAGAACATTCTGGACGGGTGTGAAAGAGAAACCAGTAGAAAGAGACAGCGATACTCTAGAATGTTCGCGCACCTAACTCGGGAACTTTCTGGAGTCGAATCATCTAGCACTTTGTAGATTTGAGTGGCTGGTATATAAACCCAGCATGTCCCGGCCAAGGAGTAGTTTCTATCGAGACAGCGAAGAGCTAACATTAAGAGCGAAGACTGCGAATCTACGGCGAGTTTGAGAGTGTAAAAGGGTACCAGTGTGAAGTGTCAGTGTGTGATTAGTGTTTTAGTTTAGTGTTTGTTCTTTTAACTAGTAATTAAAGTATCAGTTTTAATTAGTGGCTTATTTATACATTTTCTATAGAAAACCCACCCCACGAACGTAACAATATGTTTAATTTGGTTTGACAGATAAACCATCTGGATTTATCCCCAAATTTTGCCGGTACTATGATGAGCATCAGCAATTTTGTGGCTAGCGTATGCTCCTCACTGGCTCCCGTTGTTGCAGGGTCTATACTTGTTAAAGATGTCGTAAGTATACTAAGTCGCCTGCTCAAAGTCGAATTCAAGTATTTTAATTTTAGCAAAATTTACAGGAGACCAGTAAAAGTACTTTGTCATTTTCATCGAAAATTACACTCAAAAATTATTCAAATGTATTGTCACGCCATTTAATAGATTAATGTTGAGTCTGATTTATTTTTTTATCGAGCGTCTTTAGCCTCAAGATGACTCCGTTGGCACCAAGGCGAGATTTGATGATGGGATCTTAGAGAAATTTGTTGAGGTTGTTTTTTTTTTAGTCAACATTTTTTTATTGACATTAGTTAGTTGTCGCTTTTAAATAATATTATTATATTGACAATAATTTATATTTCTTTCAGACAAGTGAATTTCTCTGGCGGTATGTGTTTATAGTAGCGGCAGCGATTTATATCGTTACTGATATAATTTACGTCACCATTGGCTCAGCTGAGTTACAAACTTGGAATAACGCTCAAAACGAAACGAGGAAAACTGAAGAAAAACCAGAACAGACGCCAATGTTACCAAATCAAAGTAGTCATGCATAATGAATAAATATTAGTAGTTGAAGTGTCTATTTTTAAAATAGACATCTCAACTACATAATTGCTTTACCGTAAAAAATATTTTACTTCATTGTATCCAAATATTATAAAGAGCATCGAGAATAAATGCGTGTAAGCAGCATTTTAATGTAAAATTTAAGACATACCAAAACGATGTCCCATTTATATAGTTGTCCTGTTAAATTGCGTAATTATCGATAGGTATAATGACGCCATTCCAAGCCAATTTAATCATATTTGAACAGTTGTAATGCTTAAAGACTGCCATATTTATAAATATTTACCAAACCCATGTTATTTTAATTCGTTTGTCTTTTTCTATCATTTTGATATTTTTGTCTGACAGAAGGAGACAAATTTATTTGAAATACATTTTAAAGTTTACTTAAAACTCCTAGAATAATACCTATATGTTATTCTCAAGTATAATTATCATGAATACATGGAAGTTATGATAGTATTAAGTAAGTAGGTCGTCTGTAATAGTATTAATTAAGTCGCTACTATTATTTTTTAATTATGTAACATATAAAGAGTGCCAATTAATTAAAAATACGAATTTCCAACATTCAATACCTACTTTCTAAGGAAACTTATCTTGTTTTTTTTGGTTATTTATTATTCAAACGATGGTCAAAATGACAAGTGCCAACCAATTAATTATATTATCACCTAATTAATAAAGTGCTAGAAATTTACCAAACAACTTCAACATAAATTTTAAATTATTTGGTAGCAACTTTTTTGGCTAAACCGAGACACAAATCAGAACTAAAATAAATAACTTAAGAGTTTACATAACCTAATTATATATTATATCATTGTAAATTTGTGTAGAAAAATAAGATTTACGATTAAAAGTACACGATGGTTAACGTAGAGAATAATAAAGAAATAAAAAACAAACAATATAGCGAGTTATTAACAGAGGAAAATAAAGTTGAGGTTAAAGTTGTGGAAGAGATGGCTTTACATAAAGAATATCAGAATACAGGTGAGTGTAAAGATAATGTATGTTGCGGTAATATAAAACAAGATCAGAAGAACATTGGTTCCATACTATTTCAGATTATGGATACCGGCACCAGCAGACTTTTCTGTTGTTCGTCTGTTTGACAGTAGCCTATAGCATGCGAACTTGTATGGGAGTAGCTATGGTGGCAATGCTGGAAGATGATCATAACAAGAATTCAACTGATAATAATATGACTGAAAAAAATGGTATTCTAGATCATAACATTACTAAGGCAGGAAACGTTGGAATTCTTAATGGAATTGTATATTCCGAACCCGTAAGTACTCATACAGAAAATTATGGTTTACTTTGTTTGTACGTTTTTCAATTTAGCACGGAAATAGTTTGTTTCGGATATGTAACGGTGCGATGGTGGTGCGATTAGGTAAATAAGGAAATTTAGGATCAAGTAGGGTTGAGATCAGTCCTTCGTGATACTTGTTCAACCTGCCAATACATTCAGAATTTGTCAAAGTAAATTAAACCTTGTAAAAAAGTATAAATAGATTTTTGCCTACACAATGTCCCACTGTTGAGCACATGACTCCTCTCATATCAGGGCAGTAGCACTCACGCTAGCCCGAAGAGAAAAAAATACTCGCAAAATAATAATAATCATACCACTCATTCATTCATTTTCTAGTACCCAAAATTCAAATGGGACAAAACAACTCAGGACTACATGTTAGCAGCATTTTCGTGGGGATACGTAATTCTTCAGATACCAGCAGGCCAGCTAGCTCATCGATATGGGACCAGGTATCTCCTTACCAGTGCGCTGATTATTAATGGAGTTATGTCATTTTGTACACCATGGGCAGCCTATTGTGTAAGTATTATAGTGTCTTACAGGAACATTTTAAGAAGTATTGTAAAAAAAATATACTATAAATGGCAGATCATGAGGTCACTCATAACTTTATTTGTAGGGAAGTTGGGCATATGTCGTGGTTCTTCGAATGATTCAAGGCTTAAGTCAGTCTTGTCTTATACCTGGTATGCATACGGCATTTGGGAAATGGGTGCCTTTGGAAGAACGAGGTAGATTGTCAGCATTCGCGTATGGAGGTAAAATTTAGGGAGACAATTACATATTTGCCGAATTTTTTTATTACAGAAGTCGTTTCATTCTTGTCAATACGAAAGAAAAAAAGTTAGTGAATAAATCGATAACAATCCACAATATCTAGACCTCGCGTATAATAGTGCAATAATAGAATAGTCATTGGAGGCACACTATTTTGGAGTCACATATTTAACATTTTCTGTAAAAAATTGCACTGGTCTAATTTTTAAGTTTTTTAGGTCAGCCTTTAGGAATAGTTTTGGGGCTTCCAATAACAGGCTACATAGCAGCCTCACCTCTTGGCTGGCCCGGAATTTTCCGCTTCTATGGACTTCTTTCTCTGTTCGTTGGCATCATACTTTGGTTCTTTGGAGCTGATTCCCCTGCTCAACATTCAAGCATATCTGTTGCTGAGAGACAGTACATAGAAGAGGCTTTGGGAGAAACTAGTACCAGGAGACGGGTGAGGTTTAAAAATGTTTCTTTTTTTTTGGAAAGGTATTTGATTCTTAAATATATTTAGTAAATTTACTTGGCAATTATTCAACGAAAATAAATGATTAAAAACTCTGTTATCAACTTCAATCTTTTGATATTAATGTGATCAAATTATTATTGTACGAAAATAACAAAACCTTGGTAGAAAGCATTTAGGAATCCATCGTGGTAGTCGTGATTGAAGCTTTACTTCTTTATGTTCCATTGTGATATTAATTCCTAGCATACTTTTATCATACCGTGAAGTACAATGAATTTAGTAATTTTAATTCAAATATTATAGAAAAGAATAAGAAATGTTTATTAGCACCAAGCAAAAATGTGTTTGGTAACATTAACATTATTTACATGTGAAAAGTGAATTGCGCTAAAAGGTCTTCACTCAGCATGATGTCTCGCAGTAGAACTCGCTACGTGACGTTGATATTAGTACTACAGCACAGATATTACTTTTATTTATTTTGTTTTTGCAGAAACATCTCAATGTCCCTTGGAAGCAGTTGCTATGTTGCAAAGGTCTATACGCTATAGTGGTTGCTCACATTGGACAGTCCTGGGGTCAGTTGTCATTGTATGCAGAAGTTCCAGCATTTATGGATAAAGTAATGAAAGTCAACATAAAAGCCGTAAGTTGATTATTTCCTTAGAAAAGAAAATCTGTCTAGCCCGTTAAATTAGCTTACCTTTGACTAATTCACGAAGATGCACGAATTTGTTAAAACAGACCTGTAATGACATGAAAATAAGAGCCAAAGCATGAGTATTCGTAAGTGGAACGATCTTTGCCTGTACTTTTTGTGGTTTGCTTAAGACATTTGGCAACACAATAATTTATTCCATCTATTCTTTTCCTTTGTTGGGTGTGCTACTGTTTACTTTACATTTCCCTTCCAGAATGGTCTCCTGACAGCATTGCCTTTCTTTATGATGTGGCTTGCCAATTTTTTCTTCTGTTGGTTGGCCGATATGCTCATCGTCAAAAAATGGCTTTCTGTTACCAATACTAGGAAACTAGCCAATTCTCTAGGTAATGATCGCTAAATACATTCAATTATTTAGAATATGACAGTTTTTTTTTCAATAAGTTTTTTTTTTCTTTTTCAGGTAGTGTAGTACCTGCTTTTGGACTAATTTTGCTGGCTTACGTCGAGAAGGATATTATAGTCGTAGAAACAATATTAATCATCACATGTGCCTTCAAGACTGCTTTCCATGTGGGTTGCTATGTAAGTTACTAATTTTGCATTTTAATGTAGTAAGTAATGCTGTGTTTCATTATTATTAATTGCACTTTCTCTATTTTCAATTTATCTTTTCTACTAGTTATAGACTAACAATTGTTTCTTTTAAGCCGTGTTGTGTGTGTTTTTTTTTTCACTGATGGTCTTAGAAAATGATAGTGATAATTTTAGCAAACGTTTCCTTTCACCTAAGTCAAATCATCGATTGCCACCGATGTAAACAAGCCAAAATTAAGACTTAACATTTCAAAATTACGCCAATTTACCGTTAAAATAATAAAAAAATAACTATGAAGTAGAAAGTTATACGATAAAATTACGTGTGACAGAAAAAGACCGAAGGGTTGAGCAAAATTCCATTAAACAATGTTTTGAAATTGGTTGGCGACATCCTCGTACTGACTCTTTACTGTGACATATACTCGTACATGACGTAAACATGTATTGCCTAAGTGGTTTGTATCATCCCCACTACCCTTGGGCTGAAAAGGATTGTTAGGCTTTATCAGGAATTTATTTTCTTACTTTAACCATCATTCACGTTATATATAGAAAAAGTTTTGTCTGTATTTTATATAGTATTTACCACAAATCTTAATTTTATAATAATCCAGATGAACAATTAGGTATCATTGATCTAAGCCTGATGATGTAGTAGAACTACAAATTTATTGTGGTTTTACTGTTCTAAGACTATAGTAGGATTCTGATATTTATGTGAGACAAGAGTCGAAATATTTATAAATATTTATTGAGTATTTAACTTTTAATTATTATCGTTTGACCATCAGTACCTGTCATTGGCGTGAAATCAGGCAAAATAATCATACTAATAATTGCAAGTAACTCTTCTTTCTACATTATTACTTCCGATTCCGCAGTAAGTCCCTACCAGATACAATCACCAAGAGGGTTTTTGTACAAAACCCTAATTAACGCAGCGAAGTGTGAACAGATTGCGTTATCTTCAAATGTCAAGAACTCGTGACGAGGATGGCATTTGGTTGAGATTAATTTATAGAACGTCAGAGTAAATGGAAAATAAGAAGGACTGCTCAGTTATTGTATACCTAACTAATTTTGTTTCCCAATGCCCCGAGAGATGGCGCGGTTCTAATTGTGAACTGACTAACACTAGTTTACCGTAGATTTAGCAAATAAAACTATTTTTTTTTTCAATTAGTCTTAATTTATTATCACAGGAATATTTTTTGCATATCTAATTATTTGTAATAGCTCTAACAATATGGAAACAAAACCATCAAAATATCGGTCTTACTTAAAACTTCATTGAGTTAATAATTATGACGAAATTAAATTAATATTTTAAAGTAAAACTAACTTTACGCATTTACCGATACGCAGGATGACTAGTAAAAAATTAATTAACTAATTAATGAGCTGGATTCACTTCAAACTTTGCTAGCCAACATGAACCTAATAGTAATCATTTGTGTCATTACTAAATCATGCCATTTATTTATATTGACAGGTTAATCATCTCGATTTAGCTCCAAATTTTGCTGGAACTATGATGAGTATTAGCAACTTTGTGGCTAATATATGCAGCTCTCTGGCACCAGTGGTTGCTGGGTTCATACTTGTTAAGGATGTTGTAAGTAAACTTTAACTTGACCGGTTACAAAATATGCTTTCAGATGCTCTTTAGCAGCATTACGTCTGAAAATATTGATACAAATGAGATGACATAACTATGTGTTCCATTTTGGTTCCTCCAATTCGTTGAGTGTATCTGGCCTACTAATTGTTATTGTGACGTATTTATTTTTTGTGTAATTGAATTTGATACATATTGAGTTAAATTAAATTAAATATAAAGTTAAATCTCCTGTTTTTTTTTTCATCATGACAGCAGTTTCCCACACATTTCTTTAGCATAATCACTAGGCTGAATTTGATTTCATGACGTTTGTCAATTTTGCACTACTTTGGCAAGTTCATTCACACTAAAGTGGTGCAAAATTTCTTTGGTATGACACTACGTAGAAAGATCGTTGTTATTTAATTCCTAATTAAGTCGTTTTGCAAAGACAGATTTTTTTTTTTATAATTATACGTTACCAAAGTAATAGAAACTTTCTAAATTCGTTCATTTTCTTACGTTTTGGAGCCCTGAAGAAGAAATATTAAATCGTACTTATTTTTTTCAGACCAGCGAATATCTTTGGCGTAAGGTGTTTTTGGTTGCCGCTGGACTTTATTTGGTTACAAATTTAATTTATGTCGTCATTGGGTCAGCTGAGTTGCAAAAATGGAATAACCCTGAAGAAGAAACCAGAGACGACGTAGATAATACTGAACAAAAACCAATGTTGCGAAATAAAGACTCATAAACTAACAAGAAATTGCTTACGCAGTTGTATTTTAAAACAAAATTTCATGACCGTGGTATAGAACTTTGTACGGAGCGTGTTCATAAAAATGTTACATATTTTATGTGCTTAATGAGCTGTTATTAAATTATATAGTTTATATAACATAATAATTGTTTGTCATCTATCTGCCTTTATGTCCATTTAAAAACAAACTTGAACACAAACAAAACCTCTACTCACGATGAATAATAATATATACTTTACGACATAAATGCTCTGCATTTACACTATACAGGATGGGAAAAGAGTATGCCAACAAATTAAAAAGTTTTATTTCTCATCACATTTAATGTCGTAAGAGTTTTTATGAATTCGGCTTCGTTTCAGAAATAATATTATAATGTTTTTAAAAAACTTTGTTTCATCATAATTCAATAAAAAGTGCCTGTTTGATAAAAAATTAAATACAATGAGTTTTCACCCGACGCTAGAAAAATGAAAAAAAAAACTACGATATTTGCGATATTAACCTGCAATATTTTTATTGCTAAAAAATATACATATCCTTGCATAATCAAATTCAAAATTACATAAAGCATGTAATATTGTGTGCTTCTTGTGACGTCAAGAATACATGGGTAAAGTCTGTCAACGTAGTCGTTCCCATCCTGTAGTTAACGAGTTAAGCGGTGTAAAAGCAGTAAAATTTAGAAAACCATTAATTTAACCAGACATGGGTATTTCATTAAAGGTGCACCTCAAATAGCTTTGCAGTACCCCAGTTGCTGTTTTTCACTTGTTTCCTTACTATGCCAGAATTACTGAAAACAAGAGATTCAACTTATTTTGTGAAATCTGCACATTCTACATACTGGTACGGGAAGTTTATTTTATTTACATTAAATTTATGGGAACCTTAGTGAGATTTATAATTAGTAGGTCAATAACTAATTTCCCAAAGAAACTAGTGTCTTACTTCGTACTATCTTAAAAAAAAGCATTACGACCGAACAAGTGTATTTCAACCTTTCATCATCATCATCATCAGCCTGTGATAGTCCACTGCTGGACGTAGGCCTCTCCTATTATCTATGCGTATAAACGCATTAGGAGGTAAATGCCCATAATCGCCACGCTGGGTAAGCGGATTGACACTATGATGACGCTGCTGCCCATCATCAATATTTATCAAATAGTGGTCAGTGACACTTCAATCCCATAGTCGACTTTTATGACACCCGCAGGAGGAGTTGGGGTGGTGACAAATGTATTCTTACTGCCGTCACCACACGGCAACCTTTCAATTTTTATTACATCCCTTATTTTGACATGTGCCGTCAGTCATCTAAAAGTCCTGAGATTTTTTTGTCGAGTTTTATAAAAGCTGATATATTGTCTATTCTCGTCTAGTTAAAATTATATTGTAGTCGAGTTATTGTTCTAGCAAACTTACATATCAATGGGCAAAAAACCGTACCGAAAAACTGTGAAATATAAGTAGTTATATCATGGAACTGAAAAATCTCCACTGTAATAAACAATGCTTCTTGTTTGATATTTTGAGGAACAAATCAAATCATTTAAGTTTTTTTTTAAGTAGTACTACATACATTTAAATATAAGGTGTCATATACCAAAGGAAAAATAGTAGAGTTTAATGTCCCACATCTAATATTTAAATTTGTCACAAGATTTGTGTTATTAAAAAAGTTTCATCTCACCGGGTAAAATGTCGATGGTGTAAAAAGTCTAGACTGATATTTCACGTCACATTTTTATGCTTCGCTGAGTTTCCACGTCAACTTGTTAGTGTCAGAAAATTTCTCGTGTTTTTATTTCATGTTTTTACTACAGATATTCGTGTTTCCTTTTTGGTGACATGGGACGGAAACATTTTTAGAATTATATCAATACTTTCTATATCGCTAAACAGAAAACGAAATTACGAAATAGGTCTTGCATTGAAACAGCGAAAAGTAGGTGACTACTTATTGCTGTTTTACATTTGATTAACTATTTTATTCCATAATTTATATATGTAGGTATCTATACAATACTTATAACTATAACTAATCACTATCAAATAGCAGTACCTACATAATATCTTATTTGTGCATCTTGTCAGTTCGTTCATCTAAATTTTTATAAGTATGCACTCTCAGTTTCTCAAAGGTTAGTTGGAAGAGATCCCTTATAGGGATAAGTTCGCCTTTGTACATATATATCTGTATAATTTTGTTATAACTTGTTTGGTGTACAATAAAGTGATTTACTACTACTAATATCTTATTTACAAATGTTATTTAAAAGGCAATGTTAGTTCATGCTTTTGTAGTCATTTATATCTCATAAAGAAAAATATTAAGTTTTTTAATTTTATACGGTTTTATTTAACTTCACCGCGTAACTATCGTCGATACTTGAATCTTGCTGAAGATTTTTCGACCGCTTCTATTACAAGTGCGAGTTCCTACATTACATCATAATTAAAAACATCTGCTGGCTTCATTACCTACAAAACAAAATTAACACCTATCAGCTGATACTGTAACCTGAAGATTGAATATAACCGGCCAAGTGCGAGTCGGACTCGCGCGCGAATGGTTCCGTACCATTATCAATTTATTGTTAAAAAATACAGTTAAATCAACCAATTCAAAAACTATAAGAGATAATTTAATCAAACTAAAAATCGTTGATTACAGTTAATTATTATGCATAACATAATTTCATTTTTTATTAAGTAGTTTAAAAAATAGAGGGAGACATTTTGCGGACTTTGAGAAGTGATATCTCGAAAACAGTTCGCTTAAATAAAAATGTGATACATAAACCTTATATCATTTTCAAAGACCTTTCGATTAATACCCCACACACTTATGTACATCTAAAAAAAATTCAATCCCTCAGTTACATGTATGGAGGACCCCAACCCCAATTTTTTTTTACAATTTAGTATCATAATTCTGTAGCGGTTTATACAACACATATTCTTATCAAATTTCATTACTGTAGCATTTATAGTTTCCGAGTAAATCGGCTGTGACAGTCGGACAGACGGACAGACGGGCGCGGACATGACGAATCTATAAGGGTTCTCTTTTTGCCATTTTAGCTATGGAACCCTAAAAATGCATCCTTGATGTTCTGCCAGCGTCAAATACTTAGTAACAGCCAAATAGGTCGGTATAACATATTATTATATTTATGTAGTAAGAAGTATTTGGCCACTTTAACTGCTACCAAGTTTTTGACGCAGACTAAGCAGTCATAATTTTTCTCTTGAAGGTCAGATCCCTTTTACGCAGTATAGGCATAAAATCAATAAATTGTTTATAAGAACCAAAGAACCATGACGGTCCTTTTAAGCTTAATTGAATTCCGCTCGTTACTTACTCGTATCGAAAATGTCAGTTACATAGGTTAAGAATATGCAGAGAGCAATTATATTCTTTCAAGCGTGGCGATTATGGGCATTTACCTTCTATATAATGCGTTTATACGCATAGATAATAGGAGAGGCCTACGTCCTGCAGCGGACTATCATAGGCTGATGATGATGATGATGAAGCACTACATATATATCAATATAAAAAAAAATCGGGTTGAAATAAAAAAAAATAATTTAAGCGCAAGTATGTCAAACATCTTATCGTATCTTTGGGGGAGGCCTATGTTCAGCAGTGGACGTCTTTCGGCTGATGTGATGATGATGATGATGATGTCAAACATAGTATAGATCTATTTTGATGATGTTACGGGTACTAGCTCATGTGTCACAAAATTCTATCAGTTGAACCTAAATATGTATAAACGTTTATGAATGACAAAAATGTGAAAACTTTTTCGACACTCGACACTCGAACTTACAAAGACACAAGTTTGCGCGTTTACCGCTAAGAAAACCCCATTTACTGTGGCCTCAAAGTTCCAAGACACAGCTCTTACCATGTCAGGGAGTATTGGGATCCTCGATGTCGACATTTCCAACGACGTCCAATTCCGATGTCACCTAGAAGGAAAAGCTACGCTGGCATCCAAAAAGCTCGGTGTGCTCAATAAAGCGAGGGGATACTTTACTCCGGGGCCAAAACTTTTCTGTTATGTAAGTCGCAAGTCAGACCCCATATGGAGTATTGTTGTCACCTTTGGGCAGGAGTACCTGTATACCAGCTTGCACCCTTCGACTCGGTTCAGAGACGAGCTGTCCGAATAATCGACGATCCCAGACTCACAGGCGGTATTGAACCCTTAAGTCTAAGGAGAGACTTCGCCTCCTTATGTGTGTTCTATCGTCTGTACAATGGGTTGTGCTCTGAAGAACTGTTCGACATGATGCCAACGTCCACTTTTCATCATCGCACCGCTCGCCACCGACTGGGCACTCATCCTCACACCTTGCATCCTCAACCTGCAAATGGTCGCGCACCGTGTGGTTTCAGAGGAACTTCCTCTCACGGTCCGTCTGTGGAATGAGCTCCCTGCCGAGGTTTTTCAGTTGGACTACAGTATGGGGTTCTTCAAAAGAGGAGTGTACAAGTTTTTATTGGGTCGGCAACGCGCATGTGACACCCCTGGGGTTGCAGGCGCCCATGGGCTACGGTGACTGCTTTCCACCAGGCGGGCCGTATGCTTGTTTGCCACCGACGTGGTATAGAAAAAAAAAACTTTATACCTACAATGTCATTTCCTAGACTGGATTAGTTTGACTTGTGATAGTACCGATGCCGAGAATACTTTTACTTCAATCTTAATATAACTACCTATGTCGTGCAATCAGCTTTATAAAATAAAGACACAGAAGTGTCGCGTCTACAAATACAATATCATAAAAGTCTTATAACTTTGTTAGAAGAATGTCATTTTATCGTCTGCGGACACTCTTCGAGTTCTGTTGGTTCTTATTGTTAGTGTTCTTAATCGGATCAAATTCCGCCCTGTAATAGCTTTCAGAAACAATGCTCCGAACAATAAATTGCTACCTAAAGAGCTTACTAAAAAAGTACCCGTGACAACACCTGTAAACCAAAAGGGTATCACACGCAAAATTGAGTCACACGCAAAATTCAGTCAGAGAATTTTATTGTCAACCCAGTAAAAACTACTTAAAAAATCTATAAATTGTTCTTACAGGATTACAATCTTGCACTATTGGATTGTAAACTTAACGCGTAAAATTACGAGTTTCATGGAAATATACAACCTATGCTAAATTATTATTAATATTTTTCGTTGCCAAGAGAACTACTTTTATTAAAATCACATAGGACCTACAGAACTTTTTACACAGTTCAGTGATTTAAACATAAGAATAAGTTAATATTGTAATTTATTCGTAAAGACTGCCCCTCCACTGAAGACGTCCCAAATGCAGTGAGTTTATAAAGTATGTGTTTTATCTTTTATTTATTGGGAAAAAAGTAAATGTAGTGCGGTTTACAGAGTAAGTATCTAGGTAGTACGAGTAGGCAACCTAGATTATAACACAATTCTCACTAAGACATCAGCACGAGAGATTTAAGTAGCATTGTGATCGGATATACATAAGTAAGATAATAATACAGTATTTAATAAAATATATCTTAAATAAATATCTTGGGACATCTTACACAAATCGACCTAGTCCCACGGTAAGCTCATTAAGGGTCTCACCAAACTAGTCGACGCCGTTTCGGCTAATCGCGTACGGAAAAAGCTTTATGTCAACGCAATAAGAGCGAGGACATCGTAAATCGGCTCGGCCCGCGCGAAACGACGTCTTTCGACGGGAAAACGGCGTTTTGCCGTAAAGCTGTTCGCATTCGTACGACCCCGTTTGCAGCCTAACGCACACGTTCGCATTCCTAAATCTCCTAATACCGCCGTACGGTGCCGGAAAGAGTTGAACGGCTCCGATCACGGCCGAGTACCTACGATAAGGACCGGTCAGAGCTGGCGGAAGCCGTTCAGCGTCCTCGACGGCCGAACATAGCTGACGACGGCCGAAAAGAGCCGATGACGGCCGAAGTAGCTACTGATGCGTTTGTATTTATTCATTTGAATTATTACCCACAATAAAATCTGCAATAGATCTGACAACACGAAGTAATACTGTCGTAATCATACACGTCTGTTCAATTTCAAACTAGTTACTAACAACTAGTCTCCAAAAATGAGATTTACGATTGCCGATCACCCGCTGGCCTATCTATCTGTTCGTCGGACTCAGCGGCTGTACGCGTGCTGTCTGACGTCTCGACGGCAGGACGGAGCACGGGAGAGCCGACCGCCGCTTTACAACTGTTGCGGTAGCAAATCGCAGCCGATCGAGCGTTTCGGCGGCCGTAAGGAGGTTGAGACTGCTTAACGCAGGTGTTCAGCCGCGGAGACGGTCGATCGGCTAAATGCGAATAGTGTGATGTAACACACTCGGCGAAAGCCGACTCCGCGTCGATTGGTTTGGTGAGACCCTAAGGCTTGTGATGTGGGTACCAGGCGACGATATATATAATAGATAGATACATATAGATACTTAAATACATAGACAGCCATGACCAAGGAACAAACATTTTTGATAAATAAATACACAAAGAATGCCCTCGCTGGGATTCGAACCCGGAACCTCCAGCTTCGTAGGCAGGGTCACTACCAACTAGGCTACAGAGGCTGACAATTTATTTGAGGTATTTGAAGGATATGAACATGATAATACGTTAATATCACATTATGATAGGAACTGTGAGATAAAAGTTATCACATTTTTTAAACTTACTAGAACTAGGTATTTGATATAGGCACCAGGGAATTACTACTTAAATAGAATAGGTGTTTGTAGGAATAATAGACGCTACATACATTTTCATGTACACAAATAGGTGAGTAACCCTTAGTAAATCATTAATCATGAGTCCAACCAAGTGATCTATCATGATAGGATGCGTTGAACAATCATCATTACTAAACCATCGATCTATTTAGCCACATGCAGTCAATTCATCATGGCTGCCCGGTAACGAGGGTGAATCTGTGGGTTTCATTATATCTGTTCTGTAAGGATCGTAATAGGATTGTCTAGACGTTTTTTCTTTCATTACGATGGACAGCCATTGATTTCAATTAAGCGTTTAACATATAAACAATTAAAAAAAACATTAAAAAAAATCTTTCTTTCTATTGATATCCCACACGTTTCAGTACATAAATAAAATACCATTATGTATGGAGGACCTCATCCAATTTTTTAAAATATTAGTAGCATAATGTTAATGGCCGCGTGTTACCGGCATATAATAGTACCACCCCATTTCTTCTCGTGGGTTGTCGTAAGAGGCGACAAAGGGTTAAACCGACCGATGGGCTGCAGCGTCTGTCGACTGCGATCGCCAACCCGCATGCCAAGCGTGGCGATTATAGCATTTACCCCCCATATTAAAGGTACAAACAATAAATGGCCCCGAGGTTCCGGCGACCCCCGGTGCCTTGACTTTGGTAGCAGTCAGGATACTGGTGGGGTCAGGAGTGCGACGCAGTGTGGACAGACCTCCCACAAGATGGTCCGACGACCAGGTCAAGGTCGCAGCAACCCGCTGGAAGCAAGCAGCGCAGAACCGGTCATATTGGCGATCATTGGGGGAGGCCTATGTCCAGCAGTGGACGTCTATTGGCTGAAATGCCTGATTGGCATTGGCCTGATGGCCTGATTTTCTGCAGCTAACCTAACCGCGGAAAGATGATTGAACATTTGATTCGACACGACCATTTCTTCAAAACCATCCTTGAGGGCAAGATAGAAGGTCGAAGAGGAAGAGGCAGACCAAGACGAAGCTACATGGACCAAGTGATGGAAAGAGCGGGGGTGGTGTCGTATTAGTGTGTCAAAGTGCTAACACAAGAAAGAGAGGGCTGGCAGTTACTCCACCGACAAGAGAATATCTCTTAAGTTTATGATGATGAACCTTATTTAATTTCCCAAAAACTTTTCAATTTATCAAAACAATTTTTTAGGTGTCAAAATTATGCCAGATTTCCTAAGGAGAAAGTTCGTTATTATGTATGCAGGTATAAAAGGTAATCTAGATACAGGTAAGCTTAGACTAATCCTCAACCTAAGAAGACGTGAGTCTCATGAAAAGTGCCTGAATTACATTTTCACAAGTAAAACTTACAAGAAGCAGGTAATACTAAACTTCTCGTCGTTCTTATTTAAATATCGAGTGCATATTTTTTTTATATTGATTTTATTCTTTGTTGAAAATTCAAAATGTTTTATTAAATAAAATAAAAACCATGAATTACAGAATACTCGGACAACTGTAACTTCATTGGTGCACATGCGTGTTGCTGTTGCAAATAAGAGAATAACAACTTCACAATCATCTTTAGTAAAGCTCTATTTGGGCGTTTTCTCAAACCGTTGTTGAAATCACCTTGTTATTCAAGTCGGATAAGTTTGGGCTTGTTCTACTCAGGGTCGATTCGATTTCAATAGGAGAAAAAAAATGTCCCATAATGTTTTTTTTCCATTACGATACCGTTTTTTCATAGATGTTCAAAGACGGTACCGTAATGGAAGGAATGAAAACTGTATGAACATTATGGGACATATTTTTTCTCCAAACAAAACCGAATGAGCTCGTGATTCTGAGTCGAATAAGCCTAAACATGTCCAAATGAAATAACAAGGTGATTTCAACAACGGTGAACAACAATTGTGAAAACGCCCATTTACGGCCCGTCTTACAGTCCCGTCATAAGTATTATATCCTATTCTTCAGGCATATAAAACAAAAGAACAGCTACCATTTACCTGAAAGATGTTTTATTCGGGAGTGGTGAAACAGTTCCTTAGTTGATCATCATCATCATCATATCAGCCGAAAGACGTCCACTGCTGAACATAGGCCTCCCCCAAAGAATGCTACAATGATCGGTCCTGTGCCACCAGCGGACTCCTACGACCCTCACCAGGTCATCAGTCCACCTTGTGGGGGGCCTTAGTTGATCGTGGCGGAATATTGGGAAGTTTATGAATGTGATGTCAAACCTTATTATAAACTATACGGCTCATAAACTATTATTCAAATTGGATTTTAATGCAATATCCTTCTTTCCCGCATATTAAGCAAATATGTTTGCTCGGATGGTTTCACCAAGGAACATTAAATAGCAGCATTGAATTAAGCGACTGAGTTCTGAGCTCATAAGCTCTGTAGGGTTTATCAAGTTAATCTTACGAATAGACTAGAATGCTGGCGTCTAATGAAATACATAAGGTTGAAAATTTTTAAAGTTTTGCAAATAGTTCAAAAAGTGTGAATTTTCGTAAAATAGTTATTTATTATACAAGGGGGCAAAGTTGTTGTTTAACTGTCGTGCCAATATTGAGACCTGAGCTAGCGAAAGATTCCAAAATTGAGCCACGAGCGTAGCGAGTGGTTCAAAAACTGGAATCTTGAGCAATGCGAAGGTCTCAAGGCACGAGAGTTGAACAAACTTTGCCGCCAAGTGTAATACAACTTTTTTCCCCTCACTATCGCGAGGAAATATGATTAAAAATCTCATCCAAGTGTAAATTAACTTAAAGAAACCATTTAAAACTCAATGTCGAAACGTATCGTAGAATAGAGTTACTTCTGGAATTTTAATATAGCCAATGGCTTACAAAGTCACCTATGAGAACGACCAATTTAACATGTGAGCTCCGATTGCGCATGTTTACTACGGTCATACAGATCCACTTATACTAGGCAGTAGGGGGCTATAGGAATTAGAGCAATGTCAAATTACTTTATTCACAAGAGTGTAAAAAGCGTTTTTACCCGCTCGTATTAAACGATAAACGAGCGCTTTACGAGCTAGTGAGGGGAAAATAGTATTGTACTATTCGGGTTCAGAAAAAGTGAATTAAATAATAGTTTTGACAAAATTTTATTTGTCTTTAAGTGAGACTGAACTACCACATAATTACAAAATGATTCCATCCGACGGAACAGGACAGCAAACGTTCAAAGGTTAGCCGTGTAAGGGAACAAAAAATGCCCCTGACGTTTTTGGTTAATTAATATATCCTATGTATTGGTCACAATGCTAGTTAGTATTCTGCCAAATCTTATGTCAAAATATTTGACAGTTTTCGTGAACTGTCACTTCAAAGTTTTTTTTACTTTTCTAAATATTTCATAAACTACTGGTCCGGTTTTTTTTAGTATAAAAATGGTGTAATCATATTGTTGTTTAGTTGTTTCAGTCCGTGAGTCCCATTGCAGTATTACAAGGAAAAGAAAAAGATACAAGAACAAAGCCAAGTCAATAAAACGGATGGAATGCCTTTACGTTCAACCTCAACCCGTTTTGTCTCTTATCTACGTGATTATACAGCCTAGTTTTATTTGTATCAAGTACGTACACATAATTAGGACTTTTATTTGTCTGTTTCCGAGAACCTGATCTTAGATAATAGGATTCGTTGATGAAGTACTCGCAAGAATTTTCATCAAAGACGCGATTAATCTAACCCTTTGCAACCGAAAAGTCGCGATTTGCTAACTTAATAATGAACTTTATCGACTTTTTTTAAATTGACAATTAATTGTAACTAACTGTCACGATCGTATCAACCCGGGTGTAAAGGGCTAAACAATGTATTTGTCTTATTTAGAAAAGTGGTTTCTAACTCTCATACGAATAATCTAACACCGTGTGTATAAGAGCACCTAATACCTACATAATATATTAAAAGAAACTGAAAAAAAAACTGGTTTTTGATTCAGTTAAATTGCCATTGAAAATCTATAATGGCCAAGAGCATGTCGGGCCACGGTCAGTTTAAGGTACCGTAGTTATTCAAAAACTGTTGAAGTTATTTGTTTTCTACAGACTTCATAAAGTTATACTTTCGAGATTTATTAATATTTTTTTGTGAAATTGTAGTTGAAAATAATTTCTTCGGTTACCGCGATCATAACAAATGAAATAAAAATATAAAAACGGAAACATTATAGTTGAAAAGTCAAAGTGGTGGAGGAACAAATTGTTTGTTCTTTTGGAGCGATTATTTCAGAAAATATTAACACTATCAAATAGTACATTACGACACGGGTGCGAAAAACATGAAAATCGAAACGAGTGGCGATGTTTTAAAACACGACCGACAGGGAGTGTTTTAAATCGACACGAGTTACGAATTTCGTTTTGCACGTGCCTCGTACGACGTTTTTTAGCACAGATGGCCCTCCGAAGTTTTGTACCTGACGTAAGATGACACACTTCTCGCACTAGAGCCTAAAATCTGTACTAAAAAAATATTTTACTTAACCCCTTTTCATTTTTAAATGTCCATATATCACAGGTACATTAGAATTGAAATGAAAAAAAAGTACTCCCAGTTTACTCGTAGGACTAGGGGGGTACTCTACTCAAACACTTTTTTTCCACTATTTATAACCAGGGCCCGTAACTTTCATGCCGATGACATCAATTTGACGTCACGCTCCATTTAGGGTGATCCAAAATAGTTTTATTGTTCATTATTAATCATTAGTCGTCAATCATTTTAATCATGTACAAATGACTTCAAAAGTTGTATATTTACTCGTGAAATAAATAATTCCTACTTGATACGTGCTGTACGTTAAAGAGGAATTCTGTTTTCTACTTAATTATTTAAATGTGTTAACAATATCATTTAATAAAATGTATGTATAAACACAAATCAAATAGTTTTATTTATGTTCCACGTATCAAGTAGGTGTTATTTATTTTACGTGTAAATATACTACTTTTGAAGTTATTTGTACATGATTAAAATGATTGACGACTAATGATTAATAATGAACAATAAAACTATTTCGGATCACCCTAAACGGAGCGTGACGTCAAATTGATGTCATCGGCATGAAAATTACGGGCCCTGTTTATAACCCAACCTGGTTTTTCCACTATAATTAAAACTACTGCTTTTGAACAAAAATATTCCAAAGAATATTAACTATGCATAATTTACGCTACTCATTTTGTATAGTCAATTATTGGATTGGGTTGAGATTACATGTTTAAGGTACGTTCAGACCAAAAGAGCATTCGCTGTTCTATCCCCCGCTCTACGAAATCAACCAATCACGTTTTGTGTAACGATCGAATTTCGTAGAGTGGGGGGATAGAATAGCGAATGCTCTTTTGGTCTGAACGCATCTTTAGATTTATAGCGAAGTATTGTGGGCGAACAATATGCCTTAAAAATGGTTCTACTTTCAAAAGAAATCAATTACAGCGCATTATTCTTTCAATCTATTCTCCACACTGACACGGGGACTAAAAAGACAGCTGTCAATTAATTTTGGTTTCGGCACTTGGCGATCTATTATTTGACAAAATGGCTGGACCACAGACATAAAACTGAACTAGACTAACTAACGTGCATTTTTCGCGTAAGATCTCGTTGAGTAAGACTGAAAACTCTCTCTCTCTCTAAAATGCACCCTTTACGTGCACGTGATTAGCCGGGGGGTCCTTTTCCGAAGGTGTGTTTTTGGGCATTATCACTTTTAGGGACTCCCAATTAGCGTGACATTAAGAACCCTTAATTGTGCTGCCTCCTGCCTACCCCCCACAATGTCAAAATTTTCTTTATGACTGATAAATAATAATAATAAAATATAAGAAATATAATTATTTTGAAATGTACAATGAATGACATGGCTTGTCAAAGTTCATGTCAACCTTAAAACTTGACATAGTATTATTTGGCGCTACATAGGGTCTATACCATGCGCCACATGCCATGTAATTTTTTTTGGTTAACTGAATTTTAATCAGGTACCAGGTACCAGGCGGCAGGTACTACAAATACTAATATAATATAATAAAATTAAAAACAGACACCTACATTTATACATAATAAGGTTGGCTTGATCTAAAAATCATACGTATTCAAATACACTACTACATCAATCCATCCAAGCATTCCATACCACCAATCGACGCCATAGAAATAACTTTTTTGTTATTCTAGTTCCATCTGTGGTCTGTGATATTGACCTTGACAACTTTCAATGAGAACTAAAAGATGAATATATTTATTAAAATTATGACTCTTAATGATGTACTATTTGATAATAAGTTTTCGGCAAATTACTCATATTATTTAATGCTCTATGATCTTTTTGATAAAAACCAAGTATTTTAGAAAATAATAATAATGACCCAAGTATTATCGATAACTTTACTCAAGATTAGATTCATCGAAACTCGTAACTTTATATTTTATACGACCTAGGTTTTTAACAAAAAATATCATTAAAATTGAGAATCGTCTGATTTATGACGCCGTGGTACAACTATTATAGTTGTTATACTACGACGCGAGAAGTGGCTAATGGGTATACGAGAGAATTTCTTACAAACGTGCATTTTATCATTTTTGGTGAATAAATGAATGATTTCTATGACTAGTGAATGTTTTTGCTAATGTAAAATCGAAGAAAATAGCAAAACATGAGCTGGATACTTTATTTAAACGAAGGGGGATGCTTAACCCTTAATTTGGCAATGTTCGTCACAATGAACATGGTCTTCGACCGACTTTTTGTATTTTTTTTTAAGACAGAATTTTCTGCTCTATACAATGGCGAGGAGGCTAGAACGCACGATTTTTTTGAAATTTGCCAAATTAAGGGTTAATGCAATATTGGAACGACGTTTTTTTAACAGAATATGTCTCGCAAAAAAGTTAAAGTAATACACTTTTTCCCATTTTTTAAACTTTACTATATCGTTGCATTTCTAGGCAATAAGCTCAACCAAGTCACAGAGGCTGAAAAAGATTCAGCGGGTTTTGCTTTAGCTCAAAAGCTCATAAATCGAAATACACAATAAAGTATAGTACAGACTTTGCAGCTCATTTCCTCAGAAAAGAAAGGTTTACGAAGATTGGTACATCCATTCACGGAGAAACATGTTTTGTGAATTGTGAATAACGTTCGTCCTTCATACATTTTTAGATAAAAAGGACATATATTGATTTAACAGGGTACCAATGTATGTAATATAATTATAATTATCTTAAACTGGCCTGACGATTTTTTTTATATTTCATGACTGATGACGACAGATTTTAAAAAAGGGACAGCTTTTGAAAACAACAAACTGTTTGGTTGTTCCTTCTTATTACTTTTTTCTTAAAAAAACGGTTGGTGGCTGTATCAAGGGTCCAATATTCCTGTCCCTATTGCCCTAACCACCGGCAATTGAGGCCTGCTCTGCCCTGCTCGAAGTTAGCTTTTATTTAGGACTGTATTTTCAATCCCCAGTTATCATTACCTGTCAAATAAATGTTAGCCCTGTCCTTTTTTGACTGATGATTTTAGAAAAGGATGGTGATAATTTTAACTAACGGATAGGTTTATTTGGGGATTGAAAAATCAGCCCTTAATATGTTTTTCTATGTTCTATTGTTATTTCACAAATTCATTTTGGCCGTGTAGTGACGGCAGTAAGAATACATCACCATTCCAACTCGTCCTGCGGGTGTCGTAAGAGTCGACTAAGGGATTGAAGTGTCACTAACCATTTTGATAAAAAATTGATGATGGGCAGCAGCGTCATCATAGTGGACATGCGATCGCCAATCCGCTTGCCCAGCGTGGCGATTATAGGCATTTACCTTCTGATGCGTCTGATACGCATAGTTAATAGGAGAGACCTACGTCCAGCAGTGGACTATCACACGCTGATGATGTGATTGTATTTTACTTTTATTCAAATCCCATTAAAAATTAAAAAGTTGCCATTCAAAATATTATTCATTCATCGTCATTAACTTAAGAGTTATTCTCTTGTCGGTGGAGTATCTTCCAGCCCTCTCTTTCTTGTGCTAGCACGCACGCAGGCTTTGATACGCCACAACTTCCTTCACTTGGATAATTTATTCATTACCCGATATAACTGTCAAAAGTTCTTTCTTAGAAATCACAGACTAAATATAGTCTGTGATTTCTAAGAAACTTTTGACAGTTATAAATTATATTAATATGATGGTAAGACTCACCATTTTTTCGATAGCCTTAACGACTTAGACATACGGATCATTTCTAAACTGTCAGAAGTTCATTTTTAAAAATCTCAGACTATATTTACGCCATTGCTGAGATTTACAGCGAAGTTAAACTCGTATTATCATAGTAAATAGTCGATGGACATCGTTATCGTGTAAATAGATCGCTATTGTCCAATTCTCTATTGTCTGAATTGTAGTTTCGACTAAACAGCCATTAAGACACGTCTGAGATGAATTATTAGTTCCAGTTCCAGGTATAGATTATGGACTGAAGGCGCTGTAATCCTCAGTATATATTGTGTAGTAGAGATTTATATCCAATTTCATTTTGCAACGACAGGTCAAGGTACCTATATATGTAATCATTATACCTAGATATTTTTCTAGCAGGAATGAGAGATTGACAAAATGAAACGTCGATATAACTTAATAACTACCCATCCAAAATAACGGACCCATCTATACTTTATTTTTTAAAATCTAATACTATGAAGGTATGAAGAATTTATACAGAGTGGTCCAAACCATGACGTCAAAAAATTTTTTTTAGATTCCTCACGTCATGAGCTATCCGAATATAAACGATGTATGTTAGCCGATTTTTTGTAGTTTTCGAGTTATGATTTTTGAAAATTTTTTTTTGAGAAATTTTGGAATGAAGAAATGTATTCGTAAAAAAAGTATTGGGTTTTTTAACTAGTTTCTTTTTGTAAAAGTATTACTACAAATAAAGCATTTACTGACAAAAAAAATAGCGTCCTTACTTTGATACAAGTAGGATAAAAAATACCAAATTCAAAATTTTACGCTAAAAACGCATCAAAATAGCATTAATGTACGTAAATAACAAAATAAAACTATAAAAAATCGGCTAACATACATGGGGTATATTCTGATAGCCCATGACGTAGGGAACCTAAAAAAATTTTTTCGATGTCAAGGTTTGGACCACCCTGTATATTAATTATTGCCTATGGCGTTAGAGTATTTTTTATTAGTATTTGCTCTTTACATTGGCATTAATGAGAAGAGATAAAAAAATAAAGTAGCGTTTTTAATTTATCTCTAAGTTACGGCGCATTATTTACAACTACCAAACTTATCGATAACAATTATGTCGATACCTCATTTTGTCAATCTCTCGTTCCTACTAGAAAAATATCTAGTTAAAGTAATTATTCAAGCTAATTGCTGACGCTTAGTCGCGAACGAAACGCTAAGTGTCCTTGTCACACTAATAATTCATAATACCACCAGCTACGGAATTGAGCATTTACCGATTTGCATCTCGGCTACGCACTCTGGTAATATTATCAATTAGACATACTCGTAAATATTCTTAATAAGGTAATTCTAATGAAAATTATGATCTTATGTTTTATGAATACGTGAAAGAATTTTATTGATTCGTGAAGTGGGAACCTGCATTCATAAATTGTTGATTGAAAATGTTGAATGGTACTTGTAGTAGTAGGAGTAAAACACTTCATTGTACAAAAATTAGAAAAGTACACAAAACACAAGACCATAGTACAAAGGCCAGCTAATCTTTGAGTAGTTGAGAGAATAGGAGCAGTGCTAGTACTGTACAAGATTGTAATAATTAGAGTAGTATTATATTATAATTATTATTATCCTTATATTGTTACACACAACTCAACCTTTTCACCGCTACAGTCGGCTATAGATGACAACGGAAAATCGTGCCTACGACGCCAATGGCGGCACTGGCCGACAGCTACGCCAATGCAGTAGGAACTCACGCGGGACGCCTTAAAGTTCAATTTCGTTTAAATGATCGCGTACGCGTGGCGTTTGGAGCCCATCTCGTCTGGTGGTGAAAAGGCACAAAGCAAAATACGTATTTCATTAAATTAATTTTGTTTATTCCACAACAACAGGTCGCACTATTTTTTGCAATTTTACAGAAAAAGCTAGCATTATATACATGAAGCTATAAATAAAAAACTGTGAGGTACGAGTAATAGGGATTTTAATTTAGAAAATTTATGTTCCACGTATAAAGGCATGAGCCGCAGTGATTAAAAACAAACGTGTGATTTATTAATGTGGCAACTTTAACAATTATAATGTTCGTCTATATAATATTTAAAAGTCAAGAGTCAAGACCGATCCTTTGTGCTGCTGGTGTGAAATAGTTATTTTCTCAAACATGCAATGAAATGTTGTAGTTACGTGCCTAAAAAGTGGCCGGGAAGTACCTCGTTGCCGGCCTAGGCCGGCAAGTGCCTCTTTTTTAATTTTCATTTGACATAGTGTTGTGACCTGGCATCTTGGCTTTTAGCCAATAATTATCTGTAAGTAATATTAGTATAAAAAAAATGATTGGCAAATTTTTGCAGTTATAATTAGGTATTTAAATTATATCATTTAAAATAAATGTACAATAACTACTCAAAATAATATTTAAAAAGCAGTATTATACGCCGCGATCCGTCGGCCCCGATCACTGCATGCGATTAATTGGACCCAACCGACCGCGTCGTCTAATACCGCTTTTTTAAATTAAAAATTTGCAACATTCAAACAGGTCAATCTTAAAAAAAAATGAGGTGTCGGTGTCGTATTTGACTTTTGTTGTGTTTCAAAGACTTAGTTATGTAGTTGACTTATAATTTCTTAGAAAGAAGATACATTTTTTTGTTTCATTTCATTGCATGTTTGAGAAAAGCATTATACATACCTCGGCCATGAAGTGACGGGTTGCCGTCCGAATACTATCCGTCCTCGCTTCGCTCGGCCGTCTACATATATTCGGCCGGCAACCAGTCACTTCCCGGCCTCGGTAGTAATGTACTATTGTGTGACAAAGGGTCAAAATGATAATTTTCCGGCGAGGGCGAATATTTAATCCCAAATAAAGCGATGGATTCCACAATAAAAGTGGAATCCACTTTGATCCCTCCCAGCAGGGAAAAAAGGCCCGTATTCGAATAGGTGGTGTGAAATGTTTTTCCATGAATATCGTCATGATTGTGGTGACACAAATCAAAATTTAAATATTTATTTATTTTTATAAATTATAGGCATAATACGTACGTTGTGCTTCGTAATTAACTGGGAAGGCTTAAAGGAACAGTTGAAATTGTGCTCAGTTTCCTGGTTATAAAGTCACTTAGGAAGACTTACGACAATGAAAGTCTGCGAATCCTATTGAGATATTTTAGAAAGTTAGGTACATTCTAGCTTTAAAGTTTTGACCGTGCAGACCTGTACCTAATACCTAAAGCTCATTGAAAATTATATTCGTAATTGCAAATACGCGCTGCTATCACTCTAGTTAACTATGCCAAAGAGCCTAAGAATTGTACAGGATTAAATAAATGATTTAGGATCCACACAAAATTCACATACGAGTATGTGGCACAATTTGTCTCATCAGTCATCAATCATTATTGGGTCTAAAAGCATCAAAGGTATATTAGTAAAAGACGCAATTCACCAGAAATATATTGGTCAATTCTGCAGGACGTGAAACGGTGAAAACAGCTGTCCATTTTATTAAGATAGAACCTGAAGGTCTGTCGCAAACCACGATTGATATGCTGCCCCTTTCGCACTTTTAGATTCATACTTAAGTGTGACAGGGAGGCAACAAGTCGAACGTAGTTCCTGCTATACCTACCCTCTTTTTGCCGAATACTGTTAACGCAAGCTCTATGTCTATGGCAACAAAGTTGGTTCTATAGTTGCCGATTCCTAAGAATGAACATTTGACAATTTAGAAATGAGTATGAATGAACATTTAACAATTTAGATAAAGTCTGTTAGAAAGATGGTGAAAATTACCCTCATATTAATGAGAATTAATCTGTAACCGTCAAAAGTTTATATTTATACCGTCTACGAGGTTAATAAAGGTTAATATTATATCAGAATAAATTAAACAATAGTTACACAACCAGAAACTCAGGGAAATATTAATTTATTCTTCTGTACTCTCACTTTAGCAATTTTATTCAGTTATATCTTACTGGAATGCTTGGATCTATTTCGCCTTAAAGAAAGTCTACTGTTTTCCATAAAGTCGTGAGAAGTGTAAAGTTTATGAATATTTCATTTCTATCTGTTCTCAGTAATTGTACAAGTAATATTAATGGCGGTGATTTGTAACTTCGAATATTAAATATTCTCTCCATCGACAAGGATAATATTCTAAAATTAAGCTTACAATTTTGTATTTTCCTTCAAAAGGGGTTGTAAAACAACGTGAATAATAGATTAACGTAGATAATTATAAATTTAAGCTTAAAAGCTCACGGAAATCAAAATACATTTGAAACATTCAAAAATTTATTAAAAATAATATAATATCTGAATCCAAAACAATTCGTCACACTTTTCGTTAAGTTCTTTTGCAGGAAGCCAGCAACTAAATAATAACAGGTCGTTTACTAGGAGTGAAGTTTAGAACCTATATTTATTCTCATTGCATAGAAAACAACTCATATTAGGGTAATATGTTATAGATGGACTACATCCTCAGCCTATCACAGGCCACTGCTGGACGTAGCCCTGTCCTATTAACTATGCATTTCGATCGCTCGAATCGGGACGCTGGGCACCGGGTTGACGATCGCAGTAGTGTGTCCTGTCTACTATGTTGACGGTGCAGGCCATCATCAATCTTCTGTAAAGAAAAACTCATTCACATTTCACTCCTTATTGTACCAACTGTGTATTTGATTAAAATTATATTACATACCTACTCTTGTTAATAGTACGTACTATTATGTAGATGTAATTGTTGTCACATAATTATGGATCATGTCGGAGACGAGGATAAATCGGTGGATGGGCTGGCGTTGTAACTTACACGCTCTTTTCTTGGACAGTGTTCCAATTAAGAAAATTGCAGCGATATGGGCATTGAGTTATTTGAGTTTAATATTTCTAATTAATTCGTGACCAGCAAACTAGTTCGTTAATAATAGGAGTTCCAGGACAGTAGTGACTGAAACAGATTGTAAGTGATATGCATCTTAGAGATTTAGATAATTTCATTACGTGGGAACACGGAATATAGCAGCAACAAAAGCGAACCGCGATCTTTCACTGATTTATCTTTTAGGATTCAATTTTACATTACAGCCAGTATTCTACACATTAACAGCGAATTACTTTTTTATCAGAGTAATAGTCCTAATTAAATTAATTTTATTAAATATAAAATTGTCCTCTCGCAGAAAATATTTTTGATAAACACTCCGCTACCCCGATTGCCGCTACTCCTTGTATATCCCCGCACTCTCCTGTATGTGAAAACTTCTATTTTAGAGTCATATACATTTTTGAAACTATTCACATTTCCAAAGCCATTTTAGTGCATCTTCAGAAGCTTGAACACGTTCAAAGCATCTAGCTTCAAGTGCAACATTTCCGAAGTTATCCCATTTTGCCTTACATAAACACGTTCTTGAAGCTAGCTGCAATGTTGTCTGCACCTGCTTACAAGTCGAGTGACTATTAATCATTTGATGACCTAGCTTTACAAGCTCATTTTCATTGAATAAAGCCAAATTCCAAGCTTTCACAAAAAGTAACAGGGATTGCTAGTCACTGACAGCGGCTGAGCGATAGGACACAAAGTACGTGTCCAATTCGCCAACGTTTGAGCAAACGTTTGCCCCATCATTGCTGATTGATCGTGGCTTGTAACAGACATTTTCTTTTTGGGAACTAACAACGTTATTAAGTAATAAGTAAAATATAAAAGGGAACAAATCGTAAGTAGGTAACTAAGTCCATATAAGTGACCAAGTCAATTTTATCGTGTATTTATATTATGATCCAAGTGTAAGTGTATTATTAGATAATTATCATTTTGATAACTAAATAATAATATATAATAATACTAGAGAAATTGGTCAGTTATATTACTCTTGCGTGTTGACCTTCTTCCCCTAGTAATGAGTTCAGAAGTACACGCATGTATAGACGTGGGATGAAATCTTATAAAACGGCCTAATTTTATATGGAGTTTTATAAAAAACCTTTAATCTAAATAATAGTTGCAGATTTTAATCGGTGTAATAATTGACATGAAAAACAAATGATGTTTCTGAATAAAATGAAAATGTACATACAATCTTTTAGTAGCCAATTCTTTGTTCAAAAACGTTCAGCTTGAGTGATGATGACATGACAGTTTGACGCGAGTGACGTGTGACACTCTAATATTACTTTTGGAATGAGCTAAATGGGACAAGCAAAAACGTGAAGCAAAAAAATAACGATTCGATCTATAAAGACAGAGGCAGAGACAGGATCCCGTTTGACTTTAGTCATAGAAGTAATGTATCCAGGGATGCCTGGTGAAACTCGAAAAGTCGAGCAAACCAGTTTTAGAAATACGAACTATATGACACGTGAGGCAGACATTTCAAATAAAAATTATTAAATTTCTTGACTTATCGGGTTTCAGGGAGTTATAATTGTTTTTTTTTTCTCTAAAATTATCACTAATAAACATTCATAAAACTACTTACTTATCATTAAAAAATATACAAAACCCAATTTCGTTTCGTATTTTTAACAACAAACTACACTCTCGGTTAAAAAATGCGGGTCGGGTATAATTAATCATAATAAATAAAATAATGTAAACACACACATTTAAAACATATTTTTAATATGTTTAAAGGATAAAGAT
>JALPQI010012206.1:0-41086 GCA_025490895.1 Thaumatotibia leucotreta
ATGTTTTAGCTTCGAGTGTGTTATCAAAAACAAGTAGTGTTCAACATGTTACCACGCTCCAAATACTGTATTTTTAAACGTACAAAACATGCATCGATCCACGTCGGCAACCCTTTTGTTTTCAAAGACCAGGAATAATCAATAGCGGCCTACCGGCTAACCTTTTTACTTTATTACTTTCAGGTTAGGCTTGTGCTGACCACAAGGCAGAATATATAGGAATGGCTGGGCAATTACTTAGCTTTTAGTTCTGCTCGGGTTATGTATAGTCAATTAAGGCTATGTTTACAAGTTGGTAGAGCCATTTGCGGTATTAAGAATTCATTCGACGATATCAAAACTCACTCCGTGATGAGTGGTGACGTATCTCGTTTTAACTAGACGAGTATTTCTCATTTAGTTTTGTCAGTTTTCACAACCGTTTAGTAAGAATCAACGTTGTCTAAACTTCATAATCATCATAATTATCAGCCGGAAGACGTCCACTGCTGAACATAGGCCTCACCGAAAGATTGCCACAATGACCGGTCCTGCGCGAACCGCATCCAGCGGACTCCTGCGACCTTCACCTGGTCATCAGTCCACTTCGTGGAGGGCCTGCCCACGCTGTCCCTTCCGCCACTCGAGAACCTTTCCGCCCCAATGGTCATCGGTTCTGTCTATGTCTAAGCTTAAGTTTTCATATTTTGTTTATATGTATAAGAACAAAAAGCTCAACGCTGCAGTCACTTTACAAATAAATATCGATACATTATACTTCCTAGAACTTACTAACTTTTGGACATGGTTGTGACACTCCTATCCAAACTATTTAAGATGAAGCCAGACAGTAGTACGGTCAAATCGTACATTAAACTCGCAAAACATGTAGTAAAGCTGCATTTTTGGTATGTTATTTAGACACCATAGGGCAGTATAAAACCACATTTTGCAAGCAAAAAAAATTTGTGCTAGCTGCGTTATACGTGAAAAAACTATGAAATTTACTGTCTATTTTTAGTTTCTGATTTTTATAAAAAAAGCCTTACGTTTTTTGACAATATGTATCAGGTAACGTTTAAAGATGAATGAATTTGTAACAAGATGAGATAACATGTATTACCGTAGGTCTTATAGTTTCAGAGATTCGAGACTTCAAATAGTACCCTGTTTTGTAAACTAGATAAAATGTTGAGTTTTGCTAACGTTTTTGGTTTAATATTGCCTTACCTAATTATGCTACGAAAAACATGAAATAATTATCTTATAGCGCAATTAATATTCTTTTCATTTAAGGGTAAAATCAGGTCAGTAAACTTTGTAATTGAAACTAAAAACGCGAAATTCAAAAAGCAGGAGGTCCGCTATCAAAGTTTTTCATACAAATGGCAAGTCGTGTTGCAAAGCTGCAATTTTTGTATATTATATAGGCTCTATAGGGATGTACGAAAATGCATATTATAAGAAAACAAAGAAAAGGATTTAGGCATAAGACGTAAATAACTGAAAAAAAATCGGACTTTTTTTAGTTTTTGACGTTTAACTAAAAAACTATAACTTTTTGATACTAATTGCTATAAAACTATGAAAGAATATTAAACTTCAAAGGATTTGAGCTACCTTGCATTACCCTCAATTACATAGATTTAGAGATACGACATTTCAAAATGTGCCCTTCATTAAGTTAAGAAAATAACTGCATGTTTTGAAGCCTCGTATACCCCCAACTATAAGACTTACAGTAATTGTTATCGGCTCAATTTGTTCCAAATTTAATGTTGTTATTACCTACAATTACTTTTTTTTTCTTAGCGCGAACGTTTTGCCAATATTTAGTGAATAGCTTTAACGTAACCTAAAATTTGTTTATGTTTTGATAAAAGGGCACTTTATGAAATGTCGTATCTCAAAATATAGATAACTTACGGTGATGCAACGTAGCTCAAATCCTTTCAAATTTAATGTTCTTTCTTAGTTTTATAGCAATCAGCATCAAAAAGATAATAGATTTTAAGTTAAACGTCAAAAACTAAAAAAAGTGCGAATTTTTTTCCGTTTTTTACGTCCTATACCCAAATTATTTTTTTGTTTTTCTTTTAATATACATTTTCGTATATATCTATAAGGCCTTTATAATATATCAAAATTGCAGCTTTGCAACTCGACTTGCGATTTGTATGAAAAACTTTGGAATTTCGGGTTTATACTTTCAACTACAAAGTTCACTGACCTAATTTTACTCTTAAATTAAAGAATATTAAGTGCGCTATAAGGTCACTATTGCATGTTTTTCGTAGCATAATTAGGTGAGGCGATATTAAGTCGAAAACGTTAGCAAAACACAAAATTTTATCTAGTTTACAAAAAGGGGTACTTTTTAAAGTCTCGAATCTCTGAAACTATAAGACCTACGGTAATGCATGTTAGCTCAACTTGTTGGAAATTTATTAGTCCTTTAAACATTTAATAAACATATGATATCAAAAAAACGTAAGGTTTTTTTAATAAAAATCAGAAACTAAAAAATGGCCCTAAATTTCGCAGTTTTTCACGTACTACCCAGCTAGCACAACTTTTATTTGCTTGCAAAATATGGTTTTATACTGTCCTATGGTGTCTAAACAACATACCAAAAATGCAGCGATACTACTTAATTTGCGAGTTTAGGGTAAAATTATGTACGATTTGACCGTACTACAGGGGAAATATAATAAGTATTTCTTCAATACATATTGCCTACCATTGCAAACTTTACTTGACGTATAATATCAATAAGTATCTATCAAACCTACATACTTACCTCAGCGTTTAATTTCAAATATTGCAAGAAAGGAGATTATTCAGAGAATTTAGATGAATATGTTGGTGAGGTAAAAGATGACTGATTTTCAATCTTGGCAATAAAAGGCATGAAAAGCAAAGTTGTAGTATTTTACGGTACATTGGGAATTATAGGGTATAGGACTAGTGTTGAACTAGATTATTAAAAAAAATGCATTTTGCATTTTTAAATGCATGGGTTAAAATTTTAACTGCACTTTTGTTGGTTTTTTGCATTAAGGAGGTTAAGATAAAATTACTAATACTTAAATCAAAAAAGTCTACATGAAAGGGCATATTTTGCATGATAGTAAATTTTACAATATAAGTGCGAAAGAAATAAAGTTCGACACGAGTGGCGTGAAGTTAAAACAGGACCGAAGTGAAGAAGTGTGTTAAATCGACACGAGTTAAGAATTTTCTTTTCGGACGTGTATCGTACAACATTTTTCCTAACTAGTGCGGAAAAGTAAACTTCTCTTTTTAAGGCACTTGTTATGAAAAAAGTCGTCCGATACATGTGTAAAAATTTCTTTTTAACTCGGGTGATTGTCGCCTTCATTTCACTCGGGCTCCAACTTTCACACTCGTTGAAATTTTTTTTTTTGCACTTGTGTCGAAATGTATTATTTTATTACTGATGTGTCTCCGAAATTTAGACCTGAAAAAAAATGTACCACTTCTTGCAGCGGGTAAAAAGCATTATACTGAAAAATATGATACGAACAACTAACAAACATTATACTATGGAAATAATATTACTGGATATGAATTAGGGGAACTGATTTAGTTTGGCATTTGAATAGCAACTTCGGCAGATTAGTTTGCCAATATCAGCAAGGTTCGTGCTAAAGTGTTTGATGTTTTATTGGATTACCCCCGAAATCTGTTTGGAAACCATTTATAACTTACAGTACCGGCCAATAATATATCACATACAGGTTTTTTTCAGTAGATTTATTTTTATTTTTGTAAGTGTTTTTCACACTTTCCACCTCACGACTATAGATAGTCTAGGCATAGGCCTTTACACTAGCGATGAAAAAACTGGTCATCATGTAGTGATTTTTTCATAAAGAGATTTTGCGTATAAGGCATGGATTTCTTAGTAAAATTATTTTTTTTACTACAGCTATTTTAGCAATATGCTGTGTCTCCAATTGCAATTCACAATACTTAATTGCAGTATTCATCATTAAACTGTGCAAAAGTACCAAAATAATATGCTATCTACATGCGAACATGTGCCGCTTACTCTATACACGCTCATACAAAAAGTCACGAATGTGATATATTATTGGCCGGTACTGTACGTTATATTGACGTATATTGTATTATCGTAAATCAGATGATCTCATAAGCATGCGTTTCAGATTCAGATTCAGATTCAGATTGTTTATTTGCATAAAGTACAGGTACATGCAAATACAGGTATACAGAGTATTTACAATTATTTACATTATTTACATCATCATCAATTACAAGTTTACAAGTTTATATTTAATTTTACTGCCTAAAAAAAAAACAATATACATCAAATAATATATGTCTAGAATTATAAAAATTAAATAAATACAATAGTCAATACAATATTTCAACAAAATAAAAAAATAAAATAAAAATAATAATAATAATTCTATACAAATTAATCAAGTGCATTGGCAAAATATTCGTCGATAGTGTAAAATGCTCTATTAATGAAATAATCTCTTACTTTTATGTCAAAGGATCTTAAATCATTACATTGTTTTATGTCAGTACTTAATTTATTAAAAACTTTAATTGAAATATTGTTCAGGCTATTATTGAAATGTATGAAGTTAGATTTAGGTTGGATCAATTTAGATTTATTTCTTAGATTGAAATTATGGATTTCTTCAGCTTTTTTGAGGTCATTTTGATTCACATAAATATAAACACACACTCGATATAAATACAATGACGTAATTGTAAAGATTTTATGGTCTATAAACATATTGCGATGAGTTACTGGTATTCCTTTAGACCCAGTAATAATTCGTAATGCCTTTTTTTGCATAAGTAAAATAGAGTTTATGTTCGCTCCATTACCCCATACTTCTATGCAATATCTGATAATACTCTCGAAGTAGGAAAAGTATATAGTTTTAAGTATAGTTACGTCAGCTATTTTAGACAGACTTTTTAAGGAGTAGCATGCACTAGCCAAACGTTTGCACACAGAGTCTATGTGATCATTCCATCTTAGGTAAGGATCCAGTTCTACCCCTAGGAATTTAATGCAGTTAGTTTTATTTATTGGAATATCGCAGGTAAAGTCGGGACTATTATGACTACGTCGAAATATTGTGTAATAGCTTTTTTCGCAATTGATTTTAAGGTAGTTGTCGGTAAACCAACTTTCTATTTCTTCCCAGCATTTTTGGATAGTTACATTGAACTCGTGGCTCGTGGTCGCTTTCAAAATTAAACTGGTGTCATCGGCGTACAGATATGGTGTTCCATGAGTAAGAGATTGAGGTAGATCGTTAATGAAAATTACGAACAATAACGGGCCAAGTACAGAACCTTGAGGGACCCCGTATTTTACAACAGCTTCTTCAGAACGAACCACGTTGTTAAGGTCTCCATACGATATTTCTACATATTGTGTGCGGTTAGTTAAATATGACGCAAATAGACTCAGAGCAGACCCACGAACTCCATAATATTCTAGTTTGTCGAGGAGTACGCTGTGATCGACACAATCGAAAGCTTTTGTCAGATCACAGAATACTCCACCACAGTTATACCCCTTATTGAGATTTGACATTACTTCTGTTACTAAATTGATCACAGCACGTGAGGTATTTTTTCCTTTCCTGAAACCGTATTGCTGTGTAGTTAATATATTGTGTTTTACCAAATGCCCTTCTAATCTCTCGGCTAAGCATTTTTCTAGTGTTTTTGATATTACAGATAACAGAGATATTGGTCTATAATTATTTAATTCAGAACGACTCCCCTTTTTGTGTATGGTTATTACTTTAGCTCTCTTTAGCAGGTCGGGAAAAATTCCTGTTTCTATACAACTGTTAAATATTATAGATAATGGCATGCAAAGTAGGTGAATATTATCTTTTAAGAATCTGGTGCTTAAGTTATCTGGTCCAGTAGAGTTACTATTTTTTAGATTTTTTGTCGTTCGAATGATTTCTGATTCTGTTATCGGTTTCAAGAATATTGAGTTACTATTAGTTACTTTCAGTTTATGCATAGCCTTTATGTAATTCTTATTTTTTGTTTTGCTAGACGACATGCCTACATTTAAAAAGTACTTGTTAAACGCATTTGCTATTATTTTTTTATCACTGGTGAGGTCGTTCTCTAGTTTAAGAATTATTTTTGATTGTGCCTTCACATGTTTGCCTGTAGTTTCTTTAACTAGATTCCAGACAGTTTTGGCCTTATTTTTTGCCTTGCAAATCGTACGATGCACGTCCATTTTCTTAGCCTGAGCAAGGACGGTTTTGAATGTATTTTTATATTGCTTATAGTACTTTAGGAATGATTCATCATCGCTGTGGCGTGATAAGATTAGGAGTTTGCGTTTTGTGTTACTTGATTTTCTTATGCCTTTGGTTATCCACTTATTAGATTTCTTTCGTGATTGAACCTTTTTTAATGGAAAATGCTTATCGATCAGCGGGAATAATATGTCATAAAATTGTTTTAATTTGTTATTACAGTCTTTATTACCAAGAGCCGAATGCCAGTCAATAAGTTCAAGATCATGCTGAAATTTACTTGTAGCTGTTTTAGAATAAATACGTTTTTGTATAAAACACGGTTCAGCTTTTTGATTGAGTGATACAGGCAATTCAAGTATTTGGGCATTATGGTCAGAAAAGCTGCATGGTACAACATAAGCTGCCGCATACTCACTAACGTCTGTCATTATATTGTCAATTACAGTTGATGTACTTGCTGTTATTCGGGTATAATCAGATATTGTTGGTTTCATGTTATATTCCAAGAAAACCTGAAGGAACATTTTGGTGTTATTATCAGTTTTAGATGCAAGATTCACATTAAAATCTCCGGCTATAATGATGTTAGAAAACTTAAGTTTACTTAACATGTTACTTAAGTGGTCAAGAAACAGATTAAAATTAGAATTTGGTGATCGATATATTACGACACAACAGAAACTTATGTCATTCTCTAACTCCAAACAGACTGCACATACTTCAAATACTTTTTCTACGTAATATTCAGAAACATCAATTACTCTGCAATTATCTGAGTAGCCATTTTTTATAAATACTATTGTTCCTCCACCTTTGGTCATAATTCTAGAAGTGTGAGTTGAGATTGAATATCCTGGCATGTTAATACTTGTGTGCTCGAATGGTTCAAGCCATGTTTCCGTAAGCATAATAACTTTTGGTTTAAATTTTATTTCGCATTCTATAAAAGCTTCCAGGCTGAGTATTTTATTTCTGAGCCTGTTTATGTTTAGATGCATGATGCCTAGATTTTCAGTCTCAGATTTTCTATTTATGACATCTTTATTTATAAAAAATTTAAGCTATTGTAGAATTTTTCATTAATTTCTTTTAAGCAAACATTAATTGCAGATGCGATTTTAAATTTACCTTTAATTCGTATGTTATAACCGTTCCTTGCATAATCGTCTAGATTCAGATTCTCGTCTATATTTTTGATTGTAACGTTGTTGTATTTCATCAAAGTTTGATTAAACCCAGCATTAACTTTATGAGCAAATAAGTTAAACCCTTTGCTGTTATGATTGACACTCACTGGTATAGTGCAGACGACAACATTACAATGGGAGAGACTCTTAACTGCTTCCTCTACGAATGAAACCGTTTCTGTTGGATTGTTAGCATTGTAGTCACTCCCACCGCACATTATTACAACGCAATCTTTTTTACAGAATTGTTCAGTCTTTTCCATGACATTCAGGAGAACTCTGTCAGTTGTACCATTACTGATGATATCTGCAGCAAAATTATAGTCTCCTCAACGCATACGAGATAGTAATGAGATCACTTCTGTTCCATGGAGGTCAGATAGAAGAAGAAGATTTGGTTTTAATTTTGGTTGTTCTTTATTCTTCACTTTAGTCACAGAGTTGTCGCGTAGATGTTCTTCATGTTTCGAATGTGTAACTTTAGGGGTCGTAGGAATTGCACTGGGAGCCTTTTCCATAAGTTCCTTTAGTGCGTCTGTGTTCTTCTTTAAGCTTTTCACAGATTGTCTGATAGTACTTAGTGATATATCTTTATTTTTCAGTTTATTGTATTGTTTATTCAAATTCGCATACTTCTTCGTAATGTTCCTTAATTTAGAAGTCAGAATTTTGATTTTATATCTAAGTATATTTGTTTTTTCTTCTAGTTCTTTCATTTTATCTAAGTTGGGTTTGATTTGTTCATATGATGACATTGAGGAAGGCTCATTACTTTTAATCATATTAAATAAGGTCGTATTTTCATTTTCTAGTTCTTCTATTCTCATGGCCAGAGAGAGGTTTTCTTTTTCTTTCTTTGCAATTTTCTGCTTTAGTGGAGTTAGTATTTCCATTTCATCAGTGTCAAGTGACCCTACACCTGGGTGAGAGCTGTTTAATGGCTCCTTGCACATTAATTAGATTCAAGGCTGTTATATTGTCGTTCTTTATCTGCTAGTAGCTGTTTTAATAACTTATTTTCATTTTGAACATCAGAATACTCTTGTAATTCTTGTTTTAGCTTACGTATTACTCTATCGCTTTCATTTATTTTATTTAAGCATAACTGGTGGTCATGTGTGCCCTCTTCATCACTACTCATTGTCTGAGTTGGTTCTGTATTTTTTCTGGGCCTCAATAGCGTTTTCCTAAGAGATTCCTTCTTTTTATCCATGTTTTTTTCCTTAGTTGCCATTTCTATTCATATAATATACAATAAATTATAGCAAGACCTTAAATGCTAAAATTTAGGTATTTTTATCAATTAATTTCTTACAAAATATATATAGGCATGCATGAGCTGCCCTATTCTGTTAGTCTGTGGTTTTGACAAGTTATTGGTATCGGAACGCACCCTTTGTATGACAACACTACCAGTATTAAGAGTCTGATGTTGGCAGCAGTGTAGTAATGTCAAATATGTCAGTGTCACAGTTTATCCAATCATATGTTAGTCAGCAGGTGTGGTCCCGTTATTTTCAACAAGTTCTTTGTATTTTAAAATGTTTTGGAAGTCAAACGGTTAAAATAATGCGTCTTACCGTTCTTCTTTTTAGTCCTGTAGTGATGTTAAGTGTCCAAAAGTGTTGTATGTTCGGCCGCAGGACTCTGTTTAGCACTTATGTCTTCGTTGCAAGTGTGTACGTAGGTTAAATTGTTTAATATTATTAAAAAATACGACGAGCTCTCTCCTTTGTTGTTTATCTGGCCAGGGTTGCCAGTACGAATTTTTTCTCCTTTATTTATTGAATATTTTGATGCGAAGGTGGGAAGACTTCCAAATATTTACATGAATTTGATTATGTAATTATATGTTTTATCATTCTAAGTATACTGTAATTTGACCTTTGTATTAAAGTCGTGGAATAAAAAAAGAACCTATGAATAATTATTCGTACAAATGTTGGCAAAACGTTACACACTTACGACCTTTTGTTTTATGTCATTATCAATAGAAAAGTGTTCGACTGCTGATTGTCTAGTAAGTGTTAACGCAAAACAAAAGGCCGTAAGTAAGATAACAGTCGGTCAATTAGGAAAATTAACTGTTTTTACGATGGTGTTAAAACGGGAACTTTGTCTGTCATGTTCAAAATACCAAATAATTTTGGAAGTATAAGTACCTCTTGATGATGATGATGATCATCATCATCATCATCATATCAGCTGAATGACGTCCACTGCCGAACATAGGCCTCCCCCAAAGATTGCCACAATGACCAGTCCTGCGCCACCCGCATCCAGCGGACTCCTGCGACCTTCACCAGGTCATCAGTCCACCTTGTAGGGGGCCTACCCACGCTACGCCTTCCAGTACGTGGTCGCCACTCAAGAACTTTCCCGCCCCAATATCTGGTATGCAGTCGAATAGTGGCAGACCAAAATTGTGCCTAAATGATACGATACGTATCTATTTATGATTGAAACCCAATATTTCCTTAAAGGTTCATTCACTGATACACTTACCCGAGCTGTATACAGAAAGTGCGGTTAAAAATAGCTGAATACAACAACTCAGTTTGTTGTTCGAGTAAATTACGCCAGTTCTTAAAATACCTGTCCGGTTAAGTAGAGTTTCATCATCATCAACAGCTTATGATAGTCCACTGCGGGTCATAGGCCTCTTCTATTAACTATGCGTATAGACGCATTAGGAGGTAAATATCCTTAATCGCCACGCTGGGCAAGCGGATTGGCTATCGCAGTAATGTGTCCACTATGATGACGCTGCTGCCCATCTTCAATATTTTGTCAAATAATGGTCAGTGACACTTCAATCGCTTAGTCGACACTATTTACGACACCCTAGGAAGGAGTTGGGGAAGTAGGGTTTAAAACAGATGTATTCTAAGACAGCAGTTAGTCGGTCAGTCATTTTCCTCTACTCTCACATCAGTCCAAAGACACAGAGTTCAAATTTGCCTGGCATCAGTCCACAGACAATAGGATTGATGGACCGAACTGACGTCAGAATAATATAGTTAAGTTACCAATATCTAAGGAACTGTGTACTGAAAATTTCGTCAGTATTCCAGAGCATCTGGGATTATTGCCAATGCTGATACACTTTCATGCGTAGCGGGTAGTAATACTAGTAATTTGAAAACATCGTCAAGCTTATCCCGTTATTCATAAACGTTTGTTAACTTAACAAGCCCCTAATAATTGTTTGTCCCTTTTGGTCTTACGTATATGTACACGTCGTTAAGACCGTTTATGGGACAAACAATTTTTAGCGGTTTCTTAAGTCAACAAACGTTTATGAATAAGGCGGTTAAACTTTAAGAGATATCTCTCTTCCAGTTAACCTTTTAGTAAAGTAGAGGAAAAAGACACAATGCATCTTGTACAACAACAAAAGACAGGATATAAATAATCATAACATCAGCCGGAAAACGTTTACTCCCAGACACAGGCCTTCCCCCAAAAGATTGCCACAATGACTGGTGCTGCGCTACCCGCATCTAGCTTCCCGATAACACAAACATAATTTGTAGAACCATATAGGACCTATGCACCAAACGTCTTACACAAACGTACACTTCTACCCAAGGAGCATAGCTCTGACTACTCCTCTTTTGACGGCCATTTAAGGCAAGTCAGAGCTGAAAGTTCACGAGTACCCCTGGAGCTCCGCTCCGACCAACGAAGACTCGCCGGAGACAAAGACACTGACCGACTCTTGGGAGCACTGGGGTCCGTGGTTGATTTGATATTATTATTCTCTGCTTAAAACTGAGATTCACTTAATTTAGGATTGATGTGGAAGTGCAAACGCGATTTGTTTTTCTTGCAGTATATTTCTGAAACATGTTCATGTTCAATCAATACCTCCTCTTTACGGTGACAAGAACACTTGAAGCGGCTATGTGAAGTGGAGCAAAAACCGCATGACGTGCAAAAATTAAGAGCCCGCGAGAATATTTCTGTCTGAATCTTATCATGTATTTTATCTTTTTTTACGTTGTATGCAAACACGTATCGCAAATACCTTAAGCTATAAATATGCGAATAAAATAGTATTTGTAAATATTAGATGCCATAATATACCACAGAAAAAATACCGAGTCTTCGAATTTCGGAGATGGGGATCGAACCCACTCAGCTTTTGCGGCTCATTTTTAATTTGACAGTCCTAGAAAAAAGAAAAAGTTTCACAGGTGTGCATGAAAGTATAACTAGTTCACTACACTCAAATATTTCAATGTGGTTAGGTATTTGATTTCTGCGTCAAATCTGACGACACAACGAAACCACGCTGTTATGTTACGAAAATAGAATTAGTGATTCAGTTATTTTGTATAAATAAATGTATGCTAGATGTATTTTTGTATGGCATTTAAGCCGTATGGACCTTTGACATCTGAAATAAGCGTACTTAAATTTACTTTATTCATTCAAGCTTTTTTGGACCATATTCAAAATGTATCATTTAAAATTATTTAAGTAATTCTATGTGGGTTTCCTGTCTAAAACAATTATTTCAAGTATTTTTTTCCCTTAACGACCTTTACTCAGCCTCCATGGCTTTTTCTTTTAAGTATTATCATGACATGAAACATAATACTTTGAGTACTCCAGCGTCGTATTTCAAGGGCAAAGATGGCGATGATTAGCAACATTGCCGTCCCAGGGGCAATGATCCAGACCACTTGAGGCTTGATAATGATTCACTTGATTATGATCGAGGGGCAATTAACACTCATAGACTTAATTGACATACCGTATGCTTAAATACATATCTATATTCCAAAATTCCCTATATTGGATCAAAATAAGAGATGATCAGTTTATGAGCTATCATATTTTGATTAGGAAAAAGTTTTAAGCAATTTATTTTCGTAAAAAGGGTTGATGACGTGTATGTGCGACCGGTCCCATCCAAAAACGTTTTTTCCATAGATAAAAAGAGACACTAGGTAAATGAATCACCACTAGTTTTGATTCAAATGTAGAATTGATAAATAAGAGGAGCAACAATTGAACATGTACATACTTGACTTGACAATTAGTAGTTATACTATGAAACAATTCGGTACATGGAGTGACGTACTTGATAACTTGAGACGAAAAGTAGAAGAAAGGACTTTGCTTCAAAATGGACCAAAAACCAACAGAAATGGGAGTAGTGTTATTAAAAAAGGCTGCTTAATGTACTTTTCATCACACTTGCTGTCTAAGCGCGCCATTGCTTGCGCGCGTAGCGGGAGTAATAGAAAAGTTAAATTCCCTAGGGAGTAATATAAATGTCAGTACGTCATTTAATAATATTATGTCTTAAAAAATATTTTTTGGTTGGCAAGTGTGATGAAAAACATATTATTGTATGCATCACGGTCGGTAAGCGGAATACTAACTCGAATCATAAAAGCCCTCCGCCTAACGGCGTCGGGCTTCTAACACTCTCGTTAGTAATTCCGTACTTACCTCCCTTGATGCACAATGTACTATTATTTCATTCTATAGATCAAGTTGCATTCCATTGGATAATTTTATATGAGTAAGGCGTTCTGCGGGTACTCTATAAGTAAATCACCGTCGTCCACACACCAATCATCATAGTATTTACTCTGAGTAAAATACAAATATCTCCGTTTTGCAATGGAATTGAACATAGTGCCCATAGAATGAAATGAAATAAATGTAAATACCTATTTATTGACACCACTTTCAGCTCTATTGGTTTTTGGTCCACTCTCCATACAAATCTGCCCAAGGTCCTTTCATAAATAAGTATCTCGAGTTATCAAGGTCTTCACGCCATGCACTGATTAAAAAAAAACAGTTTGTGTCATATATTTAAGTACATGTAGAAAACAAATATAGTTCAGGAGTTTCTCAACATCCTAAATCCAAAACCATCACCTTCAGCTTTATAAGCAGGGTCACCATCTCTACCCTCTAGGATAACATAACTAAAACCAACCTTCAAACATAAACCATCTGTTACTAAGAGCAAGACAAAAGAGGTCACGACTACATGCAGAGGGTATAAGTAGGCTATTTATTTATTAATGGATCTTAATAATTGACCCCTGCTGAGTAAAGCCTTCCCTTGGCTTCTAATAAAGACGACCTTTTACAGAATTCTATTCTATTGAAAACTGCTGGGGATATACACTTGTACAGTAACAGTACTGTACAAGTGTACAACCCCAGCAGTTTTAGAGCACAATATTAAATATGTACTAATAGTAGTAGGTACATATATTTAATATTTTGCGTCTGATCATTGTCTGTTGTAGTTGACGTGTATTTTTAGAACAAATGAAGACGAAAGAAATCAACGAATTCCGACAAATCACGTTTTGTGTAACGAACGTATTTCATAGAGTGGGGGATAGAATGAGCGAATGCTCGAATGGTCTAAATCCACCTTAACCAACAGAATAGAAAACATCCGTGGGCTCGAATACTATATATTATTATTACATAATATACCTTGGTGACCTTAGCTATTGCACAAATCCTGTAGGTTTCGTAATGTAAGTTTACTACTTACAGATGGTCTAACATTTTTTTTTACTCAAACTAAATATGAAATTTAATATCAAATAACATTTCCAATAAACTTTATTTCCAATAATCGACTACAAAAAGAAGCGTATTGTATACGACGCGAAGTAATGTGTCAATGCACAGGCTATTTCGAATGGGTTTGGCAATGAGGCATTTTGTTAATTAGTCAGAATCGTTTTAGTGACATGAACAAAATATTTAGCTAATCAACGAGGGTTTACTGACACATTTAGATAAAAACATTTTTTTTTTCATAACAGCTTCTAGAAATGTACAAGTTTCAGAACATTCTCAAAATTGCGGGAATATACTCGGTAATTTCAGAGATTTTTTATGAGAATTTAAGAGTAAGTTCTCATTGAATGTTGCCACGAGTACTTATAAAAAAGTCTTATGAAGAATATTGTATTTCACAAATGAGTAAGCAAGGCATAAAATATACCTCAAAAGGCACGTGTATACCTACAACGGTTTCGCAATTTACGAAACTTCTCCTCGGTACATTGCTAACAGCTTCATCATAAATACTGGTTTCAAATACCCTAAGTTCTTAGCTATTGTGTAGAGCCGAAATGTACACATCTGACATTTCGGCGTTGCCCAATGGCTAAGGACACCCTGTATTAACTACGTACGGTACGGTCAGGTAGGGTAGGGTAAAAATAGACTGAGCCGTAAATATTCAAAACTCTCTTGACCTTCAGCTTAATCGTTTCGATCGTGTTTCTATTTATATTTACTTAATTAGCAAATGCATTAAAATAACAAATGGTATCTCTGATATTGAACCGATTAATGTAGTTAACAGTTTATCACATAATCGTATATTAACATTTCTAAAACGCTCACTTGTTTCTCTTGTTTTTTTGTTTGTTCTAAAATAAGTGTATCATGCTTTGATGATGTAACTTTAAGGATAAAATTAGGTATTTATTTATTCAAAATAAATAATAAAATCTAATCTTGAGTACATTTATTTTGCATATCACTGAAGCCAAGAAAGCTTAATTATAAGCAATTTGTCAGAGATTATACTTTTACTAAGGAATATAATTAAGTGATATATCATTTTATTTATAGTGGATATGAATACGCATTAAGTTGTAGTACGTTTTCTTAGAAGATTATTTTACATTCAATTTTATGTAGTGACTTTAAATTCTTCTAAACCTAATAATTTATCTATTGTTTTTAATTTATTTATATTGCTAAGGACCAATTGTTATTTCAAATTAGAACTAGCTTTCCATCCGCAACCTCGTCCGCTTATGAAAAGGTTTTCATACTGTGTTCGAATTTCTATTTCATCTCCTGAAATAGTTATTTCAAGTCTCTCACTTTTTATTCTACTCCAATATTTCCTTTCATTCCATTTTCATCCCCTTATGGGTTAAATTTCAAAAAACCCCTTCTAGTTGGTTTCTAAAATAATCTTTGCTGAAAATTTCAACTCTCTAGCTTTAGTAGTTTTGGTCCAGCTTTGATGATTGGTGAGTCAATCAATGGACTATTACTTATTCTATGATCAGGAAATAAAAACTAAAAAAAGTATTGGGACATCTTACACAAATCGTACATGATTGATTGAAAAAATAATTCCCGCCAAGTTTCTTACCGGTTCTTCTTGGGTCAGCGGTGTAGGGTTCGAACCGGAAGTAGTTTCAATACCTAGACGATTCAAAAGAGTTTGTTGCTATTCCAATTTGAATAAAGAATTATTTGTCTTTGACTTTGACTTTGACAAATCAAACTAATTCGATGGTAAAATCAACGAAGGCTTATATAATATGGGTACCAAGCGACAATATAATTTAATTTATAATAGATAGATACATATACATACCTAACTACGGAGTATATACACAGCCACGACCAAAGAACATATATTTGTGATAAATAAATACACAAATAATGTCCTCGCTGGGATTCGAACAGCAGTTTCGTAGGCAGGGTCACTACCAACTAGGCTACGGAGGCTGACAAAATATTAATTAATTATAAATATGTATATACGTTCATATAGATTAAGAAAAACAGTCTTTGACATAGAACCTTTCATAAAAGCCACGTAAAAGCTTCATCATTTACCGACTTCATAGTTACACTGCCGGCGTAGTCTGGAGATTACCCGTATAAATCTCGGGCAAGAATAAGTGAACTCACTTGTCAGACTTGACACCACTTAACATTCTAGTCGCTTGAGTTGCAATGTTTCCACGCCTACTAAATTTAACGAGGGTAGGACATTTGACCACTGTCGTTCTTTGGACAGTGGAGTATAGTAACTGCGTAAGTTATACAACATATTGCGTTATATTTACAGGTACGGTACAGGTAGGGCTTGCAATATCGGACCATTTCCAGTTCCGGAACTGATTTCCGATATTACACTTCAATTCCGGAATTCCGATACTAGTTCCGGAATTAACGAAAATTTTGTAAATCTAGGTCATATTTAAATAAAACGTAAAATTGCTATGTGATTTGTATACAAGATACCCATGAGGAAAGGGAAACAATTTAACATCATATTCCTGAGGCTAAAAGAAGCAAATTTTTTTGTGTGTTTCGAATGCTGCACTACATAAAAAATAATTGTATTAATGAAACTATCGCAAAAATGCATTTTAAAGTTTTAGGTAATTATTGTACATTGTAGAATCAGATTTAGGGGGAGTCAAGTTTTACGGACAGAAAATTCAATTTATAAGATTTGCGGATGACATTGCAGCTTTTGCGGAAACCAATCACGAACTTCAGTTATTAGTGGCAAAAATGGACAACATTTTCAAGCGATTCGGGCTCAAAATAAATTGTAAGAAAACCAAAGCACTCACTATTTCAAAACACCCATCCAAACATAACCCAATTATACTAGACAATACAGCAATTGCTTCAGAATCCGGAAAAACGCCGAGATCAGAGATCTTATACCCGAGCCCGATATAATTAGCCAAACCAAAGCCCATCGTCTGCGCTGGCTGGGTCACGTCATAAGGATGGAGGAAGATCGGGGTGCTAAACGCGCATACTTGGGTCGAGTTGGACTTGCGCGAGCTGACGGAAACAGATTGGAGGGAAGCAGCGCAAGATCGGGACCGGTGGCGACAACTCGTGTCGGAGGCCAGGACTCGCGTTGGGTCGGTGCGCCAGTGAGTAATTAAGTAAGTAATACAGCAATAGAGCAAGTAACCCAATTTAAATATTTGGGTAGTGTTATTTTACCAATGACTCCAGATGCACAGCGGATATCACGCAGAGAATTGCTATGGTCAAAAAAGCTTTTAATAACAAAAAGCACCTGCTGAGGGCACATATCTCTAAGAAAGTGAAAAAACGTTTAATAAAGTATATTTGGAGCATTGCGTTATATGCGTGTGAGACGTGGACACTGACACAACAAGACAGAGAAAGGCTGGAAGCATTTGAAATATGGCGTTGGCGGAGGATGGAAAGGATTAGCTGGACGGAAAGAAAGACGAATGAAGAAGTACTCAAAATGGTAGGAGAAAAGCGATGCCTACTGGAAACAGTAAAAAATAGGAGAGGCACGATGATGGGCCACCTGATACGACACGACAGCTTCTTTCTGAATATCCTAGAGGGGAAGATCGAGGGCAAGAGAAGTAGAGGAAGGCCAAGAATTACATACCTCAGCCAATTAAAGGAAAAAGTGGCTGTCGAGTCGTACTCAGATGTCAAAAGGCTTGCATAGAATAGAGAAGAATGGCGATCACTCCACCGACAAGAGCGTAGCTCTTAAGTAATGATGATGATGATTGTACATTGTGCATCAAGGGAGGTAAGCACGGAATTACTAACGAGAGTGTTAGAAGAAGAAGAGAGTTGTTGAAGGCAACATAGCGATAAAATCGTTACCTAAAATGCGTAACGGGCTAAAACGGCTTAAATAAAATACATTTTCTCTTAAAATAGACGTCATCCGGTAAACTTTATACTACATTTTAAACTTCAAATCTAGTCATAAATCCGCTGTTAATTATTTTTCTTTTTCCTCATGGGCACATTGTATTGTCCATTAATAAATTAAGGTTACGTTCTTATACAAAATGCTTAGTACTGATAGGTATGGTAATTCAAATTAGAAACATTAGTCATTTTACATATGCTACAATCTTGGCAACAATCAGTTACGTACCTGTAAACTTTAATTACAGATACCAAAATTTTACTTTTTTGGAATGCTACTTGATATTAGACCAAGTAGAGACTTAAGTCAAAGTTTAAGATTCTTCGACATATGTAAATAGTAATGCGTATAATTATCGAAGGGCTAAAAGAAAAATAACGGTAAATAATTGCAACCCAATTGATAATTAAAATCTGGTACAGGATCGTTATTTACTTTGGCCAGTTTTCGTGGTTTAGTAGTACCTAGTATTTAGTAAACACAGTTTATTTTACAGAAAATAAAACATAACACAATTTGTGGTTAGAACTACTTATCGATATACTTATTGTGGTGGCTTTTTATCCTGTATTCTGTACCTGATTATCGTAATCGTGTTGATATTTTATGTTTATCCATATAATAAAAACACTTTTATTTAATTCCGGAATTCCGATATTAGCTGTGTCAATTCCGGAACTGTAAAAACAGCAAAATCAGTCCGAAATTCCGATATTTCGAAATTCCGGAATTCCGGAATGCAAGCCCTAGGTACAGGCATTTTCTAATCGGCATGAAACATACCATAACATTTGATAGTGTTCCACTTAATCAAGCCTGTTTTTTATGAACTTTTACTTAATTCTTATTTTGTACCTGTCAGATAAATACTAGCTTTGTCCTTTAAGTTCTCATGACTTTATAGAATTATAGGCATTCGAAAAACGTAACGGAACATTAAACGTATACTTATGGAGATAGAAAAAATGATTACTTCGCAGTTACTTCCTTGCAGTATTGTCGAGCACATAATAATATCAAACGATTTTCATTTTTATGTAGTAGGTAGATCGCTTCAATCTATTCAAATGAGCATTTTTGTTACTTAACATAATACTTACTTACTGTTTTTAAATGGAAATCTATGATGAAAAAGGAATAGTTAGGTATTATTTATTTCAAATAAAGTTACCTACCAGCTTTAGTAAAACCAACTTTGTTTTTTTTTCACAATATCTTTGACATATTCGATTTCTAAATTGGTTCTATTAGCTTCCCTATGTTTAATTTTATTGAACTGTTTACTTTCATAACTGTTTCGTTTCTACGTTACACATAAATAAAACTCTGTAAACACGCAACAACGCGTCAAAACATGGTGTGAAACAAAATCGTTTTGCGTACTCAATTTTATTATAATCACGCTTAATGGAAAAGGAACGGTCCACTTAGCTGTAGACAGTTGTTCCTTTTAACGCAGCCTTTGTCCACGGCGCCATTAATTTGGTCACGGTTGTCCAGTCCAGGGAAATAACTTTGTACACACACGCGACTGTGATCTAGGTTAAGTGAAAGTGATTTTTACCCTTGCGAAATGAATGGGTTTAATTTTTCAACCCTTTAACGGGTTTTAGCTTCATTTTTTAGACTGCATTTAAAAAAGAGACTTGTTTCTTTTTTACACTAAATAAAAACACAAGGTAATAGAAACGGTCACAACCGTTTAAGAACATAAGAAAATAAAAACTACCTCAAAAATGTAATTCTCTCTTTAGTCGTTGACTTCATTACTGAAGGTCGTGTCCGTCTGAAATTTCCTGACGACTTCTGTCACCAATCGCTTCCATCCCATCCTGTCCTCGGCCTTCCTCATGGCGGCGGTCACCGTGAGGCCTGTGAGAGCAGTGACTTGGTCGGACCATCGGGTAGGAGACCTGCCCCGTAGTCGCTTGCCGTCTACTTTCCCAACAACTACAAGTTTTTCCAGATTGTCGGGTTCACGACGAGCTATGTGGCCAAAATAACCGAGGATCCTTTGGTAGCAGGTGGTGGATAGCCTTGTCCGGATCTTAAGCTGTTGAAGGATGGAGACGTTTGTCCTCTTGGCTGTCCATGGGATGCGAAGCATCCGTCTCCAGCACCACATTTCAAATGCCTCTATTTTCTTTCGTTCTGATGACCGGATTGTCCATGCTTCTGAGCCATAGAGAAAAATCGAAAAGACCAGTGTTCTTATAATTCTCATCTTGGTGTTGTTAGAGACTTTTCGATCTTGCCATATTCGCGTCATCTTACTCATGGCAGACTTGGCCATTTGAGTTCTCCTACGGATTTCTCTTTCGCTTCCCCCCTGGTCAGTAAGTAGTGATCCCAGATATATAAACTCACTGACAAACTGTACGTCAGTAAGTTCTCCAGTCCTTGTGAGTTGTCCAGCTCGGTCTACGACCATAACCTTCGTCTTCGCTCTGTTAATTGAGAGACCAACCAGATTGCTCTCACGCTCAACTCTGCGGAACAACTCACCGAGTTCCTTTTCTGAGGTCGCAAAAAGGGTGGTGTCATCTGCGTATCTTAGGTTGCTAATCTTGGTACCCCCTATCGAGATGCCTCCTTCCCAATCTTCCAGGGCTCTTCTCATTATATGTTCGCCATATATGTTAAAAAGAATGGGAGAAAGAATACACCCCTGTCGTACACCTTTAGCAGGCTTAAAAGGGTCGGAGATGACACCATTCACTCTTACCATGGACGTTCCATCCGCATAGAGGTTAGCTATCAGTGCTATTAGATGCCTCGGTACACCCATGTCTAGGAGAATCTCCCACAAACAATTCCACTGTACACAGTCAAATGCTTTGGAGTAGTCTATAAAGCACATCAACATTGGAACGCAGAACTCTCGGCTTTTTTCAATAATCTGCCTCACGTTTACTATCTGCTCCCTTGTGCCACGGCCCTTGACAAACCCTGCCTGCTCATTTGGTATCTGCCATTGCAAAAATGATTTCAGCCTCTCATTGACTATGTACAGCATGACTTTACTGGCGTGAGATATTAAAGCCACCGTCCTGTAGTTCCCACAGGTCCTGGTTGATCCCTTCTTGTGGAGTGGTACGAGTAGAGATTCCCTCCAGTCAGTAGGCCAACTGGCAGTTTGCCATACCCGGTTGCATAGGTCTAGCAAGATTCTGATGCCTTCGTCTCCGATATTTTTGAGCTCTTCGGCAAATATTTCATCCCTGCCAGGAGATTTGTTACACTTTAGTTTTCGCAATGCGTTCCTGACCTCGGATTCGATGATATTAGGTTCCCGGCAATCATTTCCCAATACTAATGTTGTTCGGTTGGCTCTTGATTCGTTTTCGTACAGACTTTCGCAGTATTCACGCCATCTCTCAGTGACTTGGTCAATTTCTGTCAGTAGCTTCCCTCTTCCGTCTTCAATAGCCCAAGTCCTTGGTTTTAACTCCCGCGTAATACTCTTGACCTTCATAAAGAGATCTTTTGTATGGAAAGTCTGTGCGTGATCTTCTATCTCCTGACAGATAGAGTTCAAGTGATTATTATAATCCCTTCTACATAGACGTTGGACTCTTGCTGATAACTCTCGATATTTCTGGCCGTCAAAATTAGCACCGCCTTTAACCCTTAACCACCTACGTGCGGTCTCACAGACACTGAATTATACAAAATTGACAATAACTGAATGCAAGTATATCGCTCACGCCTCTGTGACCTTGTACCTTTGCCCGGCCCCTCCGTTTTGCCAGCCTTGCTGTCGACTCGTTCAGATGTGCACTCATTTGGATTTGGTGAGTAATAAACTAGCATCAGCGGTCTGTGAGACCGCATGTAGGTGATTACGATACATTTGTAAGTGTCTCAGGGACCGCACGTAGGTGGTTGTGTTATTTAAATCTCATAATAATTGTTACTATAGTTTGACACAGTCTTGAAAAAAAGTTCAAATTTATGAAGAAACTGGCCGAAAAATTAGTGAGACCCTATTTAGAGCGTCGTGCAAATAATCAGCGTCTTCCGCGGGACTAAAAAATTGGTTTGAATTTGAATGTTCAAACAAATTGTGTGTCGACGACAGACAAGAATGGTTATTTTAAAAGCATGTAATTTTACAAAAATATCTCATTTGTAACCAAATTAGATAGTTTAATAGCATTTTTGATTGCTCAATTTTATTGTTTGATAATGAAAATATTTATATTAATGTTCTTTAATGTTGTAATCTCATATCCTGAAGGATACTTAGTTTTGTAATCGAAAATACAACAAGTTAATAAATATGTTAAGTTTGAAATACAAAATGTTGATTATTTTTGTATTCTTGTTGGTTAATAAATGCCTGAAACAATTTAAAGTGTATTTAATATATTTAAACCCTCTTCAGTCACGCCAAAGTAAATAAACCAGGTCCCATAAAAAGGAGCGGTCTCCATGACCGCACGTAGGTGGTTGTGTGATACAAACAGGACGTAGGTAGTCAAGGGTTAAGGAGTGTTTTCCTCTCAAGTATGGTATTCCACGTTTCTACTGTTATCCATTCCTTTTTTGGGCGGTTCCCTGCCTGACTCTGACAATCCTTTCTCGTTAATAACAGCAGATCCTTTACGCCTTTCCAGTGTGAGTCTATATCAGTTTGGTCACTAATTTTCAGGCCCTTTGCTTTTTCCTTGATACTGCTGCTATAAGAGGTCAACTGTTCTGGAGTCGGTCTTCTTAGAGGTTTCTGTAAGTTTCGATAACACCTCTTCAGCCTCACACTCAGCTGGGCCACCAACAGCTTGTGGTCGCTTCCACAATCAGCTCCTGGGTAGGTTTTTGTATTGCTGATACTAGATCTCCATCTTTTACCTATAGCGATATAATCTATTTGATTTCTAGCCCGATCTCCTGGCATTACCCAGGTGTACAGCCTCCTTGGGTGGTTTTCAAAGCAAGTGTTCATTATGGTCAGAGCGTTTTCTGTACAGAACTGCAGCCATCTTTCCCCTCTCTCATTCCTCTGTCCTAGGCCATATCTTCCTACCACATCCCTCAGATGGTCGTCAGCTTTCGTGGATCCTACTTTCGCGTTGAGGTCTCCCAGAATTAACGTAATCTCCCTTTTGGGTAGCTCCCCCAATGTGTCTTCCAGCTGTCGATAAAAAGCTTCAATGTCTTCTTCTGACGATGCAGACGTAGGAGCATATACCACCACTAAGTTCAGTCGACATGGTTTAGAGTTCAACTTTAGCGTTATTATGCGGTCACTGACGGGATTGTATCCTAAGACTGCTTTGTTTACGTCCCCGGATAGAGAGACTGCTACTCCATTCTTGCTCTCCTTCTCGGGGCCCGAGAAATAAAGGGTGTGACCAGATGCTGTTGCATAGTACCCCGAACCTCTTTTATGCGTCTCTGTTAATGCCAATATTTCCAGGCTGTATCCATTTTGTTCCTTGCCTATAACCTCCTCTTTGCCCGGTTGAATCATGCCTCGGACATTCCATGTTCCTACCCTGATCGTCTTTCGAAGTTGTGTTCGGTGTTTCGGCACTATTTTGTCACCAGTAACATTCTGTCCAAGCTGCGCCTGATGAGTCACAGCAGCAGGGCCAGTAGTACATTTCACACCAGGCGACCTGGACTCGCCATGGCGCCGGGTGGAAGCCGGATCGCATTCCATCGCTCTTACTCTCTTGTGTACTTTCATAACGGATTTCCAGGGAAGATAGTGCAGTGGTTTCCCCTTGCCTTCTGCACCAGACCTTTTAGGGGAGATTTAGGCCCCATGGCCGCTGAAGCCACATCCAACGGAGTTGGGGTAATGGTTATACCGCCACTTGCTCGGTCGCCAGAGCCTCGTTGGTTCTCTAGCAGGGAGCACCACGGCAACCGGTTGTTCGTTGGTCGCCGCCGCCATCCGGCGCGTGCAGGTGAGGTTGACAATTAGGGACGGTTAGATGTTATTTACCGTTCTCCCCTTACTCCCCTAAAATGTAATTAAACTATCGGATAAACTCGCGTATATTAAGTAAAAATATACGCGAGTTTATCCGTTTTCATGGTTTTATTTCATAAGTAATCCTCATGGTTACCGAAGAAAATATTACCTTAAAAATGTTTGTTTGATAACAATTTACTTCGGAATTTGTTATGTCGTAGAATGAAACAAATTCTGCAACTTTTAGTTGGACGAGTTGGTTATTAAACTGTTACTATTAACATTAATCAATTATTCATAATATTTTAACGGGTAATCTTACGTTTAATATTATCTTGGCGTTTTAGACGTTACCTACACCCATGGTCGCAGGCAGACTGGCGAGAAAATGTATAGTACTTACACCTTTTAGCTGCGCGGGTTTTGCCAACTTAGTCTTGATTATTGACTTCTAGGCTAAAGTTGTATCCGCATTTGTTCTTGATTATTCACTTCTAGGCTGGATTTATACCCTAATAAACGTAAGTTTACGCGATTTACCCTGTTTATCGTTAAAATATGAGTGATAATCGTGAAGGTTTATCAATTATTTCCTCGTGAACGTGATGTAGTACTTCAATTACAGTCACTTACAAACATTTAGTTTCAAGGCCGATCGATTTTGGGAAGGCTTTATTTGGTTTCTATCGTATATGGCAATAGCTATAGCTGAACTCGTCTTGATTTGAATATTGAAACAGTCTATCTCGACTTACTACTAAAGGACCGCTGGCACACGCGGCAAGCGAGGGTCGGATTTGGCCACTGTGTCTCATTAGTAGTGTTGGTTGGGTACATACTATCCTCGCAAGTCTCAGTGTACTTACACAAGTACAAATTACCTATAGTTGAATAAAAATCTAGTAACATAATTCCTTTTGCTTTGTACCTTTTGAATTCAAACAAACGCTTGTGCACGTCGAAAAAAACATACCATTTTGTTTGGAGGGCCCCACCAGCCACCTCCAATTCTTTTTTTTACTATTCAGTATTATAATTTTGTAGTAATTCATACGCATGTCCTTATCAAATTTCATTACTGTGGTACCTACTCATAGTTTTTGAGTAAATCGGCTGTGACAGACGGGCATGACGAATCTTAGGCGGTTCCGTTTATGCTATTTTGGGTACAGAACCTTAAAAACTGAGTTCATAGTATTTTTTAAGATAAATTATATTACCTGACCCGTATCATTAGACCAACAGTGTTTTTGAAATCGTTAACTTGCATGTTAGAAGAGGAGATCTATCCTCATGTCATTGCGCTCATCTTAAATTAGGTTTAATTAAATGTTTAAAAACTTCACAATATGTTTGCATGTGGAGTGTACCTTTAAGTTAATGTTACACTACTCTCTGTATTATCGCATGCTACATTATTTTTAAAGTATTGGTGTAAACATTTGTTGGTATACCAAATAAATAAAATAAATCTACCTTTTGCTTCTCTCCTACTGCGTTTGTACCTACAAGTATTGTAGGTATGTATGAACTAAGTAGTTGAGTGAAAAAATCGTACCTAGTCGAGTTACGACTTAACCATACAATGGCGTTAATATGTATTTTTTCATTTAAGGTACTTTTTTGTGTTCACAGTCTATTGAAACAGTTCGATAACTTCGTCTTGAAAAAACCTTGTTCATTTCAAAAGAGTACCAACTTTTCGCTTTCATCGGATTAGCGAATAAGTTAACGAAAAAAGTATGCGAGTTAGTTAAGTCAGGCTTATCGTGGGCGGTTGTATCAAACCAATACAATTTAGGATACGGTTTGTGCGTTTTTATGAATGTTCTTTTTAATAAGTTTTGAAAAACTTGAACAATTTTTTGTTTATGTAATCGATAGGGGATTTGAAAGAATATCTAGCGGGTGATGTTTCGGCGCTCGAAATCAGGAAAATCGTTTTGGTGAGCATGTTTTTACTATAATTATATTACAAATTCTTCTTTTGATTATTAAATTTGAAATAACGAATGTTGTAAAAGATTTCGGAAGAGGAAAGCTGCCTCTAAATTACTTTTTTCTTAAAGCAACGCTTAAAACAACGCGAGAGGCTATACAGGGTGTAATCGTTAAGTGTGGCCACACTTATAAGGCCATAATTCCGTAAATATAACAGATATCAATAAACTTCCAACTGATATCGAAAGTGCATTACCCAACGAATAAAATTGCATTAATAACTTTTTCTAAATAGATGGAGTAATATTAAAAATACTAAGTTAAGACGCTCCCATACATTTAGTATGACGACTGGCCTTAAAAAACGTCGGGTGTCATAACAGATAAAACTGTTAGAGATTCGTTATTTGTACGAATACATTGTAATAAAATAATAATACTACCGTTTATGAAATAATTAATCTAACATTTATTCCTAAATAAAAAATATTCGTATTAAACTACTCTTTGAATGAACGTTTACGTACTAAATGTATGGAAGGGTTCGAAGTTAATATTTGAGATATTTCTGATTTTATTTAAAAAAAGTTATTAGTGTAATTTTACTTGTTGGGTAACGTACTTTTGATATCAGCTAGAAGTTTTCTGGTATCTGCTATATTTACGGAATTATGGCCTGGCAACACTTAACGATAACACCCTGTATATCTCTGAAATAAGAGCACGTTAATTATCCCGAACCCTATTCTTGCTAATTGTCTGTTCAAACTTGACACAGATCCTCGACAGAGTAACCCTGACATCGACCTAAGTAGGGTAACTAGTGTAACTACATAATTATTGTATCTTTGTATACAGTCTGTATCTAAGGACACATTACATTGATAGTAATTATCACCTTTAGTGATTTTTTTTTCGCGATTTTTTCCACCGTGAAGGCCCGGCCACGACATTGGTCTAAGGCAACCAGCGGCGAGCGAATCCATGAGTTGGAGCGGGATGCCGATATGGGTATTCTCTCTCGCACATGTGGTTTTCCGCAAAGCCGGTCGCCTTAGACCAATATCGTGGCCGCGGCATGGAAGTTGTTCGTCGTGTCTGTCTGACCCTGTTCACTGCTCAGCTGCTACATGATCCGAAATTTATCCTATATACCCATCAAGAAAATACATAATGTTTACTTTATTTTTTATAATATCGATCTCATTCCATTATGTGCGATTGTGTGTGATTGTTGGTTCAAATCGACATAGAGAATCGCTCCAAAAAGCGATGGCGACATTTAGAGAGAAATGACCTTATTCTTTACCATTACGCGGGCTGTACATTTTGTTGCCATCGTGACATATCTGGCGCTAATATTAGCTAATCTTGGCTAATATTTGGTCATAGACTTTAGATGATCCCTAATTTTATTACCTAAAGAGAAACTTAGATAATATATTCGTACGTTAGTACTTTACACGGCGCTCGCGAGCATTGCTAGAAATGTTAACTATGGATTCTAGACATTCAAATTAACAAAAAATATTGTGACCCTATGTCAAATGTCACCAAATTTTTTTTCTTTATTTTTTTTTATCCGTGCGGTGACGGAGTAAGAATACAAAAATCACCGCCCCTCTCTTCCCGTGGGTGTCGTAGGAGTCGACTAAGGGAAATACTGAGTATCCAGCTTCTCAGCCGGTGGTAGGGTATTTTTACTAGTACCCGCCTGGTTGGCTACCACCGTACATTCGGTGTAAACGCCCGTGAAATGACTTACCTTCGTGTTTGCCGTGTTTCGGGGTCAGCCGGTGTATTTACCAGCATCTAGCGGGCCAGCAAGGCGGTGGCAACTAACAGGTTACTCATTGTCTCCTGTTCGTTGCCGCCGCGATTTGGGCTCTACTTTTCACTTACGATCAGCTGGTGGAGTAGAGCCACTTTGTTGTGCCAACGTTATTTTTATTGGGTCGGCAACGCGCATGTGACACCCTGAGGTTGCAGGCGCCCATAGGCTACGGTGACTGCTTTCCATCAGGCGGGCCGTATGCTTGTTTGCCACCGACGTGGTATAAAAAAAAAAAAAAAACTTTTTTACACTTTTTAAGATTTCCAGTACTTTTAATATTATATAGCAACAATATGTTACTATGTATTTTTTTTTTTTGAGGCAGGTAATTTCGTCAAGTCTATTGTTATTTTTTGATTGTCAGGCAAAAGGTTTGGTAATATTAGAACACAATTAAACAGAAGTTTTATGACGAGTTACGTCGAAAAAAATATTTCGAAAAAAGGTTGATTATCTCTAATATCTCTGAAACCAAGCCGAATTCAGGAAATTTTATCTAACATATTATTGAGACTCTAAATATGATCAGGAATACAGCATTAAAATCTTTTAAAATGCTTGCGAGCATCGTGTACCTATATTATGTACTTTGATCGTGGTATAAACAAATCCTCGCCAAAGCCCGGGACTAAAAACAAAATCACTCAATCGATAAATTCTTATAATCTCTCCAGTGCTCGTCGCTTTCCAGGGCAGCGGTTGAACTAGCAATCATGATTGTGTTCAGGTTTACTCTTCAAAATTATGAAGCTTAGTCTCTTGAGCTCTTGAAACTTAGTCATGCGATCCATAACGCTGTCACTGAAGATATAACGTTACCTGAGACTAATCCTCTTAGCTTAGTATGACGGTAGGTAGGTATCTAAAAGGGCATTCACATGCATATGTCGTTACATTACGCTGATAGTTTGAAGTGTGGAGAATTAAAAAAGTATTTTTGTCTGGGAGTTCATTTGATAATAAATTATAATGAAAATATAAGTAGTTTTCTAGAGAGAGAGTTTGGAGACTTCCGTTTTTGACTAATATTAGTTGTAAATAACATATTAGGTAATGCTTCAGGTACTTAGCTTAAGTAAATTCTGGTTCGAAGATAAATTGGAAATTTAACATTATTGTAAATGATTTAATTGTTATCAACATATAACAAATGCTTGTTTTATGAACATACCAAATTAACATATTAAATTATCTAAACCAATGACTAAATTAAAAAAAAATGCTTTAACTAAATGATTTTAAAACAATTTTATAGCAATGAAACAGTTAAATAAAAGGTTTTCAATACCTACTACAAGTTAGCCTGAACCAACGCGCCCTATCGTTAACAAGTAATTAGATTATACATCAAACAAAATCGCGGTTCTTTTAACAAGCAGAAAATCGCCATTATAATTACTCAACCTCGTATCTTCAACACTCGCGTGATAGAAAAAGCGCCTGTTTTTAAAGGGAAAGAAAGGTGACATTCCCATGAATTGATTGTTGTACATTAGAGTAAGTGAAGCGATGAAATGTCGCCGTCCGGGAAACGTATCTGTTTCCGACAAACCGTGCCGCGTACCGATAACGCACGCACGACATCAAAAGAATCCACGCACCCGTTTCAAGGACCTTTTGCCTTGTCAAGCAAAAAGGCGGTAACTTGATTACGTTTCAATATAAATGAAAGGAGACTAGAAAATAATATTCCACCGTAACTTTTAATAAAGTTGTCTAAAGTTTTACAATTCCCGGAAATATATATCTGTCATAAAATTATCAATGTCGTTTTCTCCAGGCATGTTAAAGAAAAGGACAGCTTCTATTTATCTGACTGATACATTTTCACAGGTTCTTAGTACGAAAAGTATAATGGCATGATCAAATTGATCATGCAGTACCTTGAGACAAATTAATGGATACAATTTACGACTAGTGTAAATAATAACGGAATACCGACATTTCCACATTAAAAAGAGCAGAGTATTGTGTAGGTGTACTTAGATATCATACGTAAAGTAGTATTTTACCATTTTGTTACTTCTAAAAAATATTAATATTTGTTTATTAAGTACTTTAATGAAGAGGTGTTAAAATAAAAACCATGTCAAAAGTCTAATTGTTGATTAGAACAAGGTTTCGCGTCTCAACTGTTTAGAAATGAGGATAGGATGAGTAATTCGATCGAGACATATTCCAAGCAGCATACTTATCCGCTCGTCGTTGAACGGCGTATTTGAGACGTTAAAGGTATATTACGGTTACGTTTTTATCACTTACCTATTTTCGTAAATTACTCATAAGACATTTTCGCTTACACTGAAGTACAAGAAATTTGAAGGGTCAATGCGTTTACTGATTTCAAATACAAATGACCGGTTTCGGTGTTTCAATGTTAAACAGTTCTCCAATACTTTAAGTGCTATTAGTTAATTTCTAGTAATACAGGCATTATATTTGAATAGGCTGTCAAACACCGAGTCGTTTACTTTATTTATGAGTTGGTTAAATTTAGTACACTTCATTAAGGCTCTTACAACTAAACTAACAACGAAATTATCGAAAGCTTTTAAGATACTGTAAATGAAATATCTTCATACGAGGCCTGTCGACTTACGTCTTTTAGTCTTAAGACAAGAATGTTTGCTTTCGCCACCCCTGTTCGTTAGGTATCGCAAGACACGAGAAATCGGAGCACGCTATAGAATTATAACTACGTCGCACTTTGCTTTGTTTTGAGGGTAATCTTTGTTCTTCATACAATAAAGGCTTAAACAGAAATGTAACTTTACAATGGACGTAATTTAACTTATTACAATAGTTTCAGTTTCTAGGCTTTATGTATTTGAATACGTTAAAGGTTTAAATCAGGTTATACAATTTGAAACCTGGTTCGTTCCGTAAATCAATGTTATTGAAATTCAACGTTATTGTTGAAATGCTGGATTGGCAGGTTTATTTTCAATTTCAGTTCAATAAGCATGATTCTTAACTTTACTTGGCAATTTTCTGTATTGTTCATATGTTCATCTATCTACTTATACAGGGTTATTTTTTCACCAGTACAAAAAAACAACATACGTAATAGTAGTCCAAGTTACAGAATACTAGCATTTTTTGTTACCACCCCTTTAGAACAAAAAAACTAAAATACCGATGCTTGAACTTATCCGCAAACCTAACAAGAAAATGGGACGCATTACGCATTATCAATGTACATAACTAGCAAAACACACGAACTGGCAACTGTTTGTTTACAACGTCATCGCACGTGGCATGGCGGCTTAGAAAAGCGGCAATGATAATCAACTTATGATTATGACTTGGCAAAAAAATCTTACTTGATCCCAAATCTTCCTTCATACTTGCACTAAGGACAGAAACTTTCTTCATTGAGGCGTATTTAAACACTTGAAATCAACTTTATGCACAATGATTGGAATAAAAAAAACATACCTGATTAATGGAGTCCATTTCTCATACTAATTAATTAATTCACATACTTAAGCAAGTGTTCAAAATGTTGGCCGTGGTTATCTAAACACGCTCTTGCCCGTTTTTGAATGTTTCCTTCGATATTTCCCAACACAAGTCTGTAGTTCTCAATTTTAAGTTCATCAAATGCACTTATTATTAGATTTTTTAAGTCTTTTAAATTTTGGGCCTACCCTCACCCCACAAAAACAGTCACACGGGGTCAAATCTGTTGACCTGGCTGGCCATAGCTATAACGCTGGCATTTTCCAGGCGGGGCACACTTTCTTCAGCTTATAGCCGCTGGGCTGCCACTGCATTTTCCCCAATGAAAAAATAACTACGAACCATTTCGTACGAGCAATTTCCGACTGAAGGTAGTACGATGCGGCGCGTGCGCACATACCTACGTCAACCGTGACACTGACCGTCCCTGACCTAGTCACCGAGATTGAGGTAACTGCTATGTTGCCAACTCGTGCGCAGGTCGCTCACCCCTTTCCGCCGCCCTCTGCGTCCCGCACCCCGTTGACGTCTTATCATTAGTAGGCCCATTATTTTGCATTTGCATGAAGGATAAATTAATAATAAATGAAAAAAAAAATGACAATTTTATTTGATAAATTTAATCTATTATCGATACCAAATATGTGGGAAAATTTATTGTACCGGTGAAAAAATAACCCTGTATAACATTAACAAACAATTAAATTGATACACAGATATGCAATAAATTGTAATTAATAATTGATGTTTATTTATGCAGATGAAATGTGTGTTTTAATTGGAAGCAGTAAATTAAATTCAATGATTATAATAATATAGTTTGGTACCTATTATGAGATGTTTAAATTTAGTATTAAGACTTTTATATCTTTTTTTTTTTTTTTTTTTGTTGACGGAGTGGAGAATGCATTTACGCATCCCCCCCTGGTCGCGGGTAGACCGTGCAATGGGGGGGTATGTGGGACTCGCTGCTCTCGGGTCCCTCTCCTGCGAGAGGGGGAGAGCCTAGCCCTACCCACTAGAACTCCACTCCGGCGTTTCTCCCTCTGAGCCGTTTTCGAAGGCGCCATGGGATCGCGAACATGTCACCATGACGCCCTCCGGCGGCCTCGGCCAAGTGCCAGGGCACCCGCACTAAGGAGGGCGAGACCGAAACGCTTGGTCTCGCCCCCGACAACGTCGTGTGTGGGGCCGTGCAATGCGGGTCCCGTACCCGCTGGCCCCACTAGGGGTCTAGGCGTAGAAAATTTCTTCGCCTTCGACCCCGTTGTCTGCGTCGCATGGGCGGGGCATCTGGTGCCGCCTCGCGCTCGCGCTCCGCCGCCTCCTTCTGCAGCATCACTTGTTCGCAGAAGGAGGCTACCGCCTCCCAGTTCCTCTCGCTGCTCAGCATCGATGTGACGATGGCGTGCAGCGAGAGGTCCCTCAGCCCCGTGTCGGCAACGAGAGCCGTTCTTTCGACGACCCAGCGATTGCACTGTTCTAGAGTGTGCTGGGCCGTGTCTTCCGGCGCTCCGCATTCTGGGCACTCGGGCCCCGGCTCCCTCCCAATCCTGTGCAGGTATTGTCCAAAACATCCATGCCCGGACAACACCTGCGTCATGCGGTAGGTCAGGGTCCCCTTTTTTCTGCCCCCCCACGTATCCATGCTTGGGAGGATAGCCGCTATGGTTCGAAGACCATAAAGGCTATCCTCCAAGGCATCCCTCCACTTCTCTTGCAGGCGCTCTGCCGCTGCCCGCGCCATCCTCTCCCCTTCCTCTGGGTCGGGAGGCTCATTTGCCCTCCTTGCCTCAGCCCTCCATCGGTATCTTTCCGCCAGCACCTCGGCGTCTAGTTCCCACGGCGGAGACTTTTATAACTGAACTAACAACGAAAATTATAACATTATGTATCATAATAAAAAAGCGCTTGTAGTCGAGCAGTCGTGGGTTTAATTCCCGGCTCGTACCAATAAGTTTTTCAATAAATTTATGTATATACTTACGAAATAACATTTGATATTCACAAGTGCTTTATGGTAACCTGCATACATCTGCAAAGAAAGGTCCTGCGTCGACTCCTGCGACCTTCACGAGGTCATCAGTCATCAGACGTTTTAGGGGGCCAACCCACACTGCGCAAGCATACCGCCATGTTACTTCTCACTGATGTATATCGAACACATTTTAATTAATCAGTATTCGTCACACCACGTTTACCAGACCGATATATCTCGAGCCAACATTGTCAGTGCCCATCGAGCGTGACAATCGATATGTACATAGAAACGCTTGATCAATATTTGTGTTTTCCGTTCTGTGTCGACATAGGGGTCACGTTCTCTCGCGGTCAACCGCTGGAGTAATTGCTATTCCGCTGGAACACATGCAAAAGCGGCGAATACTAATAGCGATTGCCGCCGACATACAATAGACTATAGGTACACTTTATGGGCTTTGTAATAAGGGCCAGAAATGATCAGTTAGTTGTGATTATGCAGATACAGAAAATCTTTGAGTAAGTGTAGCTAGGGGCGGCATCGTTTCACAGCAAAACGTGGTTTTTGCACTTTGATAAAAGAAAAACGTACAAATGACAAAGATGTTAACGAAAACATAACACATAAATGTACAACGGTTCGTACATGTTGGTCAATAGATTTTTTCACCTTTTTAAGAAAATTAACTGTTGAGCACTCTCAACAGTTCATTTTATGTATTATGTCGCTACATAATACATAGGTACATAGATAAGTTGTAAAAAAGGAAAAAAAATTAGAAAATAAATAACGTACAATTTTATCTTTTTCAAATGAATATCTGATAAATTTAAAAGAGCTGAGACTTATGCATATAAATCATTTCTTATTTTACTATATTTTGTAGGTATTTATTTGCTAGGTACTTGGATCTAAAAATATTGAAACCAAACGAGGAAATAGGATTTAACAGACCATTTATTTCGGCTTTCGTACTGAAATTTAGCTGCACTCAAACACAAAACTCAGAAAAGCATATTTCCTTCACAAGCCTTTCCAAATTAATAGAAGGCTGGAAGTAATAGACTGAAAATTATGTTCATACAGCGTTCTTGAGCTGGAACCCCTGAAGTTAATAAAGTGTGCTTTACGAGCCGGCAATTTCCGGGTAATGAGACCTAAGTCGTCCAATTCGATGGTTATTACCGTCGATGACGTCACATCATAAATGTAGACACAGGTTTCTTCCATTTCTGTGGGTACATACGAGGTAGGCAGTTCTTTTTTATACAGTTCACAGTTACAGTTTGAATTCTAAGTTTTTTTATTGTTCTGCGTTAAATTGCGCTTGTAGTTCTTATTTGGGAGAAGACTGTTTTCAAAAAGGCTCTTTAGGTAGAAAAAAAGGTGAAATATGAACGATTTTTTAGAATGCTAATTAGTCACAGTAAACATTCATTAATCCATTTTGTTTAGCCAAGCTTTAAAAAGGCAATGGGAAGCTGCCATTTTCTAAGTAAAGTTTCCTCTTTGGATATTTTAGCATTATTTTAACAGATAAAATTTTAAATTATAAATATTAGATGTCATATACCAAAGAAAAACGACCAAGATCACCTAATGTCCAAGGTGGAGATCGAATCCACGTACTCAGCTTTCGCGGCTGATGCCTGTACCCATCGGTCACTCGGTCTTAGCAACCACCGGTCAAATTTCTCGGGTATATGCAATCCCGTAAAATGCTAGGCGCCTTTGACCATTCTCTAAGGGCAAGCAATACATGCCTGCACCTCCTATTAGAATACTTTACAGTTTTCTAGAATAGTTAGAGAGAGCTGTTGCTGCCATCTCTTGAACGTATTGCGAAAACACAAATCAAATTATTTACTAACTAAATATTTTGATTTGTACTTTTTATTTTTCCCCAGTAGTCACACTACTTAATACTATATAAATTATATATATTAGATGTAATATACCAAAGAAAAACGACCAAGATCACCTAATGTCCGAGGTGGGGATCGAACCCACGTACTCAGCTTCGCGGCTGATGCCTGTACCCCTCGGCCACTTGGTCTTAGCCAAGTTTTAAATGCGTTGAATGTTAGAAACTTTTCAAATAAAGTGAACAAAAAAAGGAAAACGCTGATAATAAGAAGAAAATATGTTTTTTATTTTTTTTTTATGATTTAAAATAGTTATCGCCAAGTTTCGATAGGTAGGTTTTATCAGGCGAAACTACTGCATTCACGCCCCTTTATTCACGTATGTAATCAAATTATGGTTGCGTGATTGTATTTGCGTTTATTAACATTAGAAAAATTGCAACCCGTGATGCGTTAGCATGGAATCCGTACTCGACAATGGAGACCTAAGGTCTCTGAAACGTGACGCACGTAGTGGCTAACGCAAAAGTAACCGTTTAAATATATCTAAAGCTATCTCACGAGAGTTAAAATTCAATTAGAGTAATCGTCGGGTGAGAATGCAATTGTGCCATATCCATTTTACCGACTTCTAAGAAATTTTTAGGATACCTAGCCATAATATTTTATTTCAATGAATAGGGGTAAAAGGTTTAAGGTTTGGGTAGGAAATCCTAAGAAGTTGGAACTAAAATTTTTTTTTACTTTTTAGTTCGGGCGAATTTTTGAAGGCGGTTTTATTTTTATTTTAAAATATTTTATTATCTTAATAAGTTGGTGGTTTAAATACCTACAACTACATAATATGTATAATTACGAGTACCTAACCATAAATTGTAAGAAATGACATATACTACAGAAAAAGTGACCGAACTCCCAATGACCAGGACTGGAATCGAACCAGCGACCTCCTGCTTTCCTGCCATGCCATGCTATTTAAGTCCTGGCAATAGGAGGCCTCGGTCACTGTTCCTGAAGTACATATTATATGACATGTCTTTTAATTTATAGAGCGTGTAGTTAAACTGTAATTTTATTAGTTGATAAGAAATAATAACGTTAATATGTCATTCATTAGTAACCGTATTATAAGCTGTTCTCATCGATATTTAAGTCGACATTAGCACTAGATATCGTTCAAAAGCTTATCATTTCACAAAATAGAGAAGGTCACCTATCAGATGGTACCTATTTACAAGAAAGTAAAAAAAATGATTCACATAAATATTGGAAATCAATATTGGCACCATATTCACGTGAATAAGTATGTCTTCATATTTGAGATAAATTATCGTCTTGACTTGAAATAAATCTAGTCGTAAAATAACTTTTATTTGCATACACAATTGCTTTTTAATGTCTACCTTTCTTGACATTGCACTAAAATTTTGTGACACATCCATAACTTTGTGTCATATCATACATAGCAAGTTAAACATTTTCTTACCAAAATGGATATGGCAATTGTAAAACTACTTATATCTCATGACTATAATAAGTTAAACATTAACCCCCTTATTCATAAACGTCTGCTAACTTAACAAGCCGCTAATGATTGTTTGTCCCTTTCGGTCTTAACAATGTGTCCATAAGAGCAAAAGGGACAAACAATTATTAGCGGCTTGTTAAGTTAACAAACGTTTATGAATAAGGGGGTAATTGTATATAACAAAAAATAGTAAATTAATATACTAATGTGTCAGTTAAGTTAAATATTGCAAAATTGTAAGACATTTCAAGAAATATTTTTTTTTGTTTCTTTTCGCTCTCCTGTAAACCAAGGCAAGTGGCGTATAGCACAATTGCATTCTCAGCCGACGTAATGCATACCGAACCATTCTGTTTAATCTATTGACTATCAAACAAACAACCCCTTTCGCAGAATACGTCAAAGCACCTGTATAGCAAAATAAAATAAAAAACCAACCGAGTGCCTCGGCTCGCCTGCCGTTTATCAATTGATAATACAATTGTACGAATCCTTTCGTGCGCTGTCAAAAAAAAAAAAATCATAAAAGCGGAAAAAAAGAGTTAAAAATTTCGTTTGTTGTTTGGAAGCCCCCTGAAATATTTATTTCATTTTACCTGTCAGGTACTTTTTTTTTGTTAGATATTATAGCAGCAACAGGAAATACAGCATGTGTGACAATTTTATCCGCCCAACTATCACGGTTCACGAGATACAGCCAGGTCACAGACGAGAAACCTTAAATAATAGGGACCCGGAACCCTAAAAAACCTGAAACCTGATCACTCTGCCCTGGACAAGAAGTCTATCCATGGCGTTCTCACCGCATAACGTGACCGTAGTAGCACAAAACGCGAGAATGAATAATTTTCGACAATCTATCTGCAATATTGAGTACCTGAAGAAGATACACATTAGTGCAGTGTTGTGTCCATGAGGTCTGCAACATTCGCTAGTACCCCAATTCCAGAGCATCGATGATCTTCCTTTCCCTCTCCTTTGCCGTCCACCGTACCACGACCCTTTACCACTGCCGTAACTATATCTATAATTGTCATACATATGACCTACACAAATAATGTCAGCTAACAAAACAATTTACGTAACGGAAAGCAACAAATACCCCAAAAGCTACTTATCAGAACGATATGTTATCTCATTAGTAATTTACGCGCCCTAACATTGCCAGCACAAAAAGACCGACACAATAGAGGCTCACGCAAAAGGGAGATAAGTAAATAATACAGTTTTCTAATTAGCTGGTTAGGTCGGCTTTGGACAAGCAATTTGGGTAATATTGCTTTGCTAAATTACACTCTCGGTCAAAGATTACGGATCGGGCATAAAATTTTATAGAAAATACTGTACGCTGATTTCAAATAGATTTTTAAAATGTTTACAGAATATGTGGAATCCAGTTTAACATACACGTGTATTTGATTTTCCTTGTTTTTTTTTCGAAGAATCCAAAATAAAAATGATAAAAAGCTCCTTTTCCATAAATTTTGCGGTTTTTTTAAACACTCAAAATTTTGCCTGCACAAATCAGTGTAACTATAGCGACCATTCCTTTTTTTTCGATTGTATGATTAATTCAGGAAATTGGTACTATAATCTGGACGCTTAGCCAAGTTATTATTATTATTATTTATTTAATCATTGTTACATTTAGGTTACATATAGTTAACTAAAAATAAGCGCCGAGAAACCCTAAACTAGGGTTTGTACCGACACCTCATTCGCAGAGTTCAGTTTCGTGGAATTAATAAAATTTAACATGCGAGTTATCACTGAAAGTAGACAGTAAAAGTGAATTTTAAACAACTTATTTAACTTACAATATAAATTACGCTAGTTAATCGCTAACGCTTAGTAGCGTAACGTAGTTTTCCCTCTCTATCACACTTTTATATTAGTGCGACAAAGACAGTTAGTAGCTGCCTTTTGTTTACGATTGACGATTAAGCGTTGGCGATTGGCAACTTATCTAAGCACCCTGATGTTAGAAAGGATTCTATCTATCCTGTACCTGACCGCGAGAGTATGTATTTTTTATTGGCCTGGTTTAGTGTCCCACTGTTGGCAAATGCCTCTCCTCTTTTCCTCCATTTGGCCCGGGCGTTACAGTTCTCCCGCCAATTTGGATAGAATGCGTACAGGTCGTCCCGCCATCGAGTGTATGTATATTGTATAGGTGTAGTGTATAGTGCTGTTTCATTCAATAAACACTATAAACAGACATTACTAATTTATATGCAAAATATAAACGTAGTAAACCAGTAATAACACAAATGATTAATAAAGTTTGTTTTGGGGATGCCATGTCACGATATAAAAGATACATACAAACAGGTGCCTAGTAAAATACACAAAAAGCAATCCTAACTCGGGTACTGTGATAAACAAATATAATGCGAATCCGTGCCTGAAATATATGATCAGGTTGGCCTTTATTTACAGTGAGTGTGAAAATATGATTATATGAACATTATATAACAAAGTTAAAAGATAATAAGCCAAACTATTACTTATGCTGTTATAAGGAAAAACGATAGTAACGATAACATCCAATGGCAAACCGAATTTGGCACGAAAAACAGGGTTATTTTTCAATTAACACATATGTATTAATCTCCTTTTCTACATAATGACGAATGATGCCAGTCAAACTAATTTACAATGTAAATAATTATTTTTTCCCCTCACTAGCTCGTAAAGCGCTCGTTTATCGTTTAATACGAGCGGGTAAAAACGCTTTTTACACTCTTGTGAATAAAGTAATTTGACATTGCTCTAATTCCTATAGCCCCCTACTGCCTAGTATAAGTTGATCTGTATGACCGTAGTAAACATGCGCAATCGGAGCTCACATGTTAAATTGGTCGTTCTCATGGGTGACTTTGTAAGCCATTGGCTATATTTAAATTCCAGAAGTAACTCTATTGTACGATACGTTTCGACATTGAGTTTTAAATGGTTTCTTTAAGTTAATTTACATTTGGATGAGATTTTTAATCATATTTCCTCGCGATAGTGAGGGGAAAAAAGTTGTATTACACTTGGCGGCAAAGTTTGTTCAACTCTCGTGCCTTGAGACCTTCGCAATGCTCAAGATTCCAGTTTTTGAACCACTCCCTACGCTCGTGGCTCAATTTTGGAATCTTTCGCTAGCTCAGGTCTCAATATTGGCACGACAGTTAAACAACAACTTTGCCCCCTTGTATAATAAATAACTATTAATATCTATTTATTTTCAAAACTACAATTTATGTACATAGATTTAATCTAACTAATCTACTTAACCTAACCTATATCTATGATTGGACCTTGTGGGATTGTACCGAGGATGCTGGCGGCATTTCCTCGCTGTATCGCAATACTGATGCGTTGTGCGAGTTTTTAATATGTAATTCCATATTCTGAAAACATAAAATTTATTCAACAAACGCTGGCGACATTCGTAGCTCACACGACAGTGACCCTGCCTACGAAGCTGGAGATTTTCGGTTCAAATCTCGGCGAGGGCGCATAATATTTGCGTATTCATCACCTTGTGGGTAGGCCCTCCACAAGGTGGACCGATGACCTGGTGAAGGTCGCAGGAGTCCGCTGGATGCGGGTGGCGCAGGACCGGTCATTCTGGCAATCTTTGGGGGAGGCCTATGTTCAGCAGTGGACGTCTTTCGGCTGATATGATGATGATGATGATGATTCATTGCAAATATTTGTGTCTTGGTTATAGTTGTTTTTTTTATGGATTTGAATGTATCAATACGTATTAAATATACATAAATAAATAAAGTAATAGAAATAACTCCCTGAAAAATGGACAGACGTGCACGTTTCTTAATAAACGAGATACTGGGGTGTAATTTATTTACATTCATTAAATTTATTTTGTTAGTGCCCTATCTATTTTCATTTTTTAAGAATGTAGTAATAAATATGAAATGGGTTACAAATAGGGACAAAAACCTTTCTTTCGCGCAGGATGAAAACAGTCAAGAATTAGGGTAAAGATAACCTGAAATTTCATAAATAAACTACAAGCTACAAAATAAATATAACTAATGTCCCAATTTATTGAAACGCATTTTTCACTGAGATAAAGTTAATTATGCGTAACATTTTGTCCTGTTTTGCGACACTTTCATTTTTATACAATAAAGTAAAAAAAACGCTTTTTTCCTTAGAAATAATTCTTCCACGCCATTAACTCCTTGCGGAGTAAATTACCTGCTGACATTTTCGTGGCACTTTACTCGTTACACAGGCCAGCGGTCCAGCTTATGGGACATTTCTATCGTTAAGTGAGAAAGGCTGTAAGTCCCTTATAAATTATATGAGATTTGTGCCGGTTCGTACTTATAATGATGACAGGTTTTGAACCATGAGATATTTTTACACCAAGTAGTTTTACTGGGCTCGAGAATGTACATTTTTGGGTACTTTATTTGGTACTTTATCTGGGGTTGTTTTTTCCTCCACTTTACGAGTAGAGGAGGTATCCGAAAAAAAAAATGTTTTTTCTATATATAATTCTATCACTAAATCGACGTAATAAATATGTAGGTATACAGATATTAAATTGCATATTTCTGGTACTAACG
>JALPQI010012207.1:0-33737 GCA_025490895.1 Thaumatotibia leucotreta
TGCTCCGGGCCTTCGGCCCTGTGCAAAGCTCGGCCTTCGGCCTTCGCAGGTGGCCTATAGCCATCCGTTTCATTTTCATGTTACACTATTCTATTGTATAGCATGGAAGCGCTGGGCTCTGGCAGCTCGGCCTTCGGCCTCGCGAGCTGTAGCGCCTTTGGGAGTCGCTTGGTGCCTTCGGCCTTCGCAAGGGATCTAAACGAATCGTCGAGCCAGCTGCCCTCCGATTTGTTTTAGAGTAACACTCGTCCATCGCGTAACCTGGGAGCGCTGGGTTTTGTTTATCTCTTGCTTTAGATTTCGCCAAGGAGGGACGCTTCGGGCTTTCGGCCTTCGTAGATTTACCTGTAGGTTTACCTGTAGGTAAACGATTCGTTTCGAAAATCTAAAACACCGCCGATTTAGTTAAAAAACCTAAATACTATTCTATCATAAACGCAATTAAATACGCACTACACTAGTTGCAAGCGTAGTTTTATTTGTTTTCGCCTTTTTAAACCGCTGACAACCTCAATCCAATCCTCAATCGCTAGAAAATTAACAGGAAAGGACCCCGGACCTAAAGTATGGAAAATGTGGTATCAGTCAACTCTTCCGAAATTTTGATATGTTATAGATTTCAGTGCCCTGAACAAAAAACTCTATGGGTGCTACCACGGTTTCCGGGTCCCTTTCCATCTTCTGCTCGATTTTGTACCAGATAACAAAGTAGTGCTTAATTCTACTTCCGGTCTATTTATTTAAACAATTGACATTAGTTTGAACCTTTTTTGTGATAATGCTGGTTAAAGAAATAAAACGTCTACAATGTCAACTTCATACGCACGTGATTGACTTATCATCTTATCAAGTTATCATGGTATAAACAAGGTATCATAACTGTAACTGTAGTCAGTTACGAAAGCGTACCAAATTTCAGCTCAATTGGTTTACGGGAACAGGGTTTATGGATACCTTGCAAATTGCGACTCCACCATCAGACCAGTTCCAAGTTACCATATTAATGTATTGTCATCCAACTTACGTAAGTGTACCAAATTTCGGCTCAATTAGTCTACCGCAACTGGGTCGTTTCTTCGTTGCAAGATTTGTAAATATCCAAAGTGAACACTTAATACAGTTAAATCAACCTATCTCAAAAACTATAAGAGATAATTTAATCAAACCAAAAATTGTTTATAGTATTTTATGCAACACTTGTTTAAAAAAGGGAAAAAAGGTGAGTGGCGTGGGTAACAATTTGAGGCGAAGCCGAAAATTGTTATTAAAGACGCCACGAGCATTTTTTGACTCAGTTAAACAATGTTGCATACAATACTTTTTCTACGACCATACACTTATTTTCAAATAAAATTGTAAATTTGAGAAATATTCTTAGTCAAACACAATTTTATTAATCACCAAGGTCGGGCGGGAGACGTCAAAAAAAAGAAAGCTGCTCTATTGTTTACTGATAATCAGAAATGACATTTAAAATTAGGTTGGCAGCCATGTATTTCATTAAGTCTTGTATACACGAGGTGTCTTAAAATGCAAAAAACGCACTGCGTGTAAACCCGAATGCGTTTATAAGGAATAGACAATATATACTTATCTTGACATCTGTAAGGTAGGGGCTAAAAAGTGTGTTCACGGCCATGTAAATCACAAATAAAAGTACGGGAGTAGAAAAAAGAGTTTACTAATCTGCATACTTAATGGAGTTTTTTTTATTTTATAGCGCGTCGTTTAAAAAATAGAGGGTGAGGGATACACTTTTCACGATTTTGAGAGCAGATATCTCGAAAACGAATGGCTGAAATAAAAATATGTTTTAAAAACCTTGTATCATTTTCAAAGACCTTTCTATTAATAGCCCACACGTTTATGTACATCGAAAAATAAAAACCTACCCTTCAGTTACATGTATGGAGGGCCCCCACCCCAATTATTTTTTTTAACAATATAGTGTCATAATTATATAGCGGTTCATACAACACATATCCTTACTAAATTTCATTACTATAGCATTCATGGTTTTCGAGTAAATCGACTGTGACAGACGGACAGACGAAGAGACTAACATGACGAATCTATAAGGGTTCCGTTTTTGCCATTTTGGCTACGGAACCCTAAAAAGACATTTGATGCTAGCCGGTTTAATCAATATCAAGTGCTACGAGTATGGCGGTGAATTTATTAGTAGATTGATATCGAATTTAGCAATGTAATTGAGTCGTAAAATATTCATTTGTTTTAAGTACGAATTGATTGTTCGTTGATTTTGAAATTGCGCATAAAATGAGCAAAGTTACTTCGGTCATTTTAAGCGACTTTAGTTGCAATTGCTGCAAGTTCTACAAAAAAAAACAATGAGTAAGTTAGTTTTATTTACATGACTGCCAAAAGGAGAATATGTATTTGTGTTTAACCTATGTTTGTTTGTGAATTCCTTCAAACATACAGAACTTTCAACCACAGCGTCGAAGATTTTCAGTGATTGATCAAAGAGCCTTAAGTAGTTAATATAGGTACTCTAAATGCAAACTTTGTATTTATTCAATAACAGTTTACATTAACAAATTAATTATTCAGATGTCATATTATTTTATTATTGAATGCACATATGAACCTAAAGCCTTTATTTTCCCTAGTATTTATTTGATTTTACGGGTTCATCTTAATCTATGTATGTAACTGCGTAGGTGACATATTGTGACACCCGAGAATTTGAAGAACAAATAATGAACTATATGTAATAACTTTTCTATGGTAGCTAAGAGACTAAAGATTTAATAATTGGGTAATTAGAGAATGAGTCGAAGTTCAAAATCTGTTAGTCTTGCTCCGATTGTAATTTTATTGTTTTCAGTGTTCACAAAAATTATGTTTGTGTCCTTGGTGGCGGCAGACATACACGCTTCCTCTTTAATATTGGGCATAGAAAACGATCCATTATTATTCATATCAAACCCCATAGAAGCCAAGTTCCCAAGCCACTGGATACCCTTAAGTATAGTCAAAAGTTTTCTAAACAAACCAACCATGAAGACATTGTGGCATCCAAAGACTACTGTCAAAGAAAAATTCACAGTTGAAATAACATCGATTACTGCACCTACGACTAAAGTGACGACTCAGAAGCCTATACCTGAAACACCTAAAACTACTCAAGAAACTCCTAAACTTACAACTACCAGGGAACCTGAAAAAACATCACCCATAGAAGAGACCCAAAAAGCTACGCCTGAAGAAACTCCTACCAAAGCACCAACTGAACCTACCATTACCACAGCAACTGCACCTACTACTACCACAACAACTGCACCTACTACTACTACAACAACTGCACCTACTACTACCACTAAAACTGAACCTACTACTACCACAACAACAACGACTGAAGCAACAACAACTGATGAAGTTACTAGTGACCCCAAAAATCCAATTAATGGATAGTATACTTTTTTTTAATCTTTTGCACGAGCTTTTCTTAAACCCATTCTACCTGAGAATGCAATGTAAAGTTACTTGACTTATAATTTATGTTATATGTTGATTACTTTTTAATAAAGACCTTTTTTTCTTCTGTCTCCTCGCTCAAGTGTAATGATTGTTTGACTCCGCAGCAAAGTTTATCCAATTCTCGTTCCTTAACACCCGCAGCTGCGAGCTGCGACGCAGCGCTCAAGATACATACAAAGCTTTGAACCACTCGCTGGGCTAGTAGTAACATTTGTTGGGTTTTAATATTACTTAACATGACTCTTGAACAATCCATTTTCTTTAATTAATTTTATCGTCATATTTTTCTTAAAAATCCACAAAATAATAAAAATTTCAATCCTTACTAGTACCTAACGAACCACAAAAGGGTTGAGTTTAGCTAATCGATAGATGTGTCAGCCAAAGTATGATATACATATATAAACAAACATTATCCATAAGCAGTTTATTTACATTCTTTCCAAATTAAAATCTTGTCGCAGTTGAGGCCAAAAAAATTGTCGACAAGCTTTCAATCTGAGAAGAATATAAATAGACTGCTTATGCTTATGCCGTGTGGTGACGGCAGTAAGAACTCCTCCTGTGGGTGTCGTAAGAGTCGACTAAGGGATTGAAGTGTCACTGGCCATTATTTGATAAAAGATTGATGAAGTGCAGCTGCGTCATCATAGTGGACACATTACTGCGATGGCCAATCCGCTTGCCCAGCGTGGCGATTATGGGCAGTTACCTCCTAATCCGTCTATATGCATGGTTAATAGGAGAGGCCTACGTCCAGCAGTGGACTAACATAGGCTGATGGTGATGATGTGAAACTGCTTACGGACAATGTTTGTTTATATAACAAACATTATAGCGTGCGTGGTTGCCATTACATGACGACACATCTACTCGTATTGATCAGCTAAACTCAACCCTTTTGTGGTTTCTTACTTGTAATAAGGACTGTTCATTTTACTAAGACTACACGCTTAAACGTCTATTATACATCGGTTTTAAAATCGATTCATGAATAGTTGACAGTTACGAAATAGCAAAACCATGTTTTTCAATTGATTTATGTTTGCTTTTCAAGTTTCCAATATTATATCTGATAAAACATATTCATTTTGATAATCACAAATTGATGCTGCACAATGGTGTACAGAACAATATTCACTGTGAAAGATTGCAAATATCTAACAATTTTCAAGTCGACGTTATACTAACGCATGAAACAATTTAGACACTGACAGTGACATATGCTTGAAGATTGAATGATAGATCTGTAATCTGTAACCTGTTACCTTAAAGGTTAGTTACCTACATTTCTCGCTACAATAAAATGTAAATTATAAACTTAAAATATTAATTAAGTTTTATACATATTAAAATGATATGGAATATTATAAAAAACAATACATTAATTTAAAATGAATTGGTCAAAGGTTATTTATAATATTCCTCTTTTTTTTAAACAGTCTTCATTACCCTAGCTAGACCATGGTATTTTCAATTTTGCTTTCAAATGGAATCCCTAGACTAAGCGTGTTAAAGTTGCTTTAACCTTGTAAATAATCCATTGTTAATGGTTTAGTCACAACTACAAAACAAAATATGAATAGCTATTTTACTTACAAAATTTAATGAAACCTATATATTAAGAATTTCAACCAACTAATTTTATCAACTAGTTATTAATGTTTTAGAGTGAAGTCTTACACTTTGGTAGGCTTCTTGTTGATAAGTTTATAACAGAAGCATGTTTTATACTACGTTTTAGATGCCTATAATTTAGTGTATGTCATGCTTGTGTAAAATATATTATTTCAGTATTAATGCAGTAGGTATTGGAGTATTTCACGGAAAACAAGGCCCTGCTATGCTATTCTTTTATTCACACATTCGACGCTGCGTTCGTCAACGAGCTCGACGACGAGACAGCCTTCACTTCGACGTAGAGCGCAGCGCTGCGAAAAATGGTATTCACTAATGTATGATGCAGCTCTTCGTCGAACTGTAGGCGGTAACTCTCGACGCAGTGTAGTTCCAGCTCACGCCGCATTCGTCGCCGAGCGCTAAAAGTGCGTCGTTTAAAGTGCAATAGTGAATACCATCTTTAAGCTCGACGCTGCCGCAGCGCTGACACAGCGCTGTTAGCAAGGCGGTTTCCTTAGTGAATAACACTGCTGTTCTGTTTGAATGCAAATAGTTTTAAATTCATTGGTGTATACGTTTTTTCTCTGTAACAATGTATTTCTGTTACGAAAATACCTGAAACTTTACATCAATTACTTAACTTGTAGGAAACTACTTAAATATTTAACCAAAAAAGAACTTCAAACCCTACAGTCTATGGAAAATATCTGGACGCACGCGTGGTAGACGTAAAAATAAAAATAACATGTTATAGTTTTGTTTACTAAATCAACTAATCAACGTACAAAATATATGAATATATAGAGTACGTTGAATAGTTGATTAAAATGTATGGAATTTACATATAAAATATCTTGACGCACGCGTGGAAGACAAATTAAACTACAAATAAACATACAATATATATATTATGTATGTATATTATTACTTACACCTGGTACAGAACATAAAGAAAAAAGTACCCATATATACATCAACCTTATTCAAAGTTCAAACATCTGTACTAAATATAGTCCACATTCCTCTATTCAATCAGAGTGATTGTGAATTTTTTCATTGTGCATTCAAAGTTGTTTCTAATTCTTTGGCATTAAGGGCACTATCTTTTCCAAAATCTCTTTGTTTTGCTGTTCTGACACCTCTGCAGCTTGGCAAAAAGAGTAGAAATTAAAAAGTAGCAACATCGTAGTGTCGTCCCTTTCAAATCAATATGCGTGAGAAAACGGGACGGGACGACACTACAACACTACATACAATGTTGCTACTTTTTAATTTCTACTACTCAATGTTGCTACTTGTACCTCTTGAGACATTGATTTTTTAATTTGGTAATTCGTACACTATATATATTTTCTGTAAAAAGTCCACTAGGTACTTTATATTCATTAAAATTATTTTTATTAAATATAATCCTAGATGTCCATTTCTGAAGCAACCTTCCACCACGTTTTTCAATAACAAATTCCTTAAGCTCTAATATTTATTATTTTTCATCACATTTGGCCAGTTTCACTACCACAATTCTCGAATTTTAAGCTAGTTATTATTTTCTAAACATATAGAAACTATCTGTTTTCCCCTAAGGCGAGCATTTGAATAAAATTATTCCAGTATTCTTTGCGTCTTTTCATTATAAATAATTTATACAGGCAGGAAAACACTTCAGTTATCAGATAATAAGCACTTAAATAAAACTTCTCGTATAAGACCTACGACTGACAAACGCATGAAAAAACATGTAGATTCATTAGCTGAATTGAAAAGCTTTAGCTTGGAATACCCCGTTGAAAAAAGAGACTTGGATTTTTTAAAGTTCTGTAATTAGAAAACTATTCATTATTAAAAAAATTAAGATAGGTACTGAAAAATGTATTTTTCACCACACTGCTCGTAAACACGCTGTTTGTCCTTCAATTTCAGAGCGCAAAACTGTGTTTTAATCTCTAGAGGTTAAAGTTTTTTTTTTTTTAATCTTCTGGGTAGACTAAAGCAATAACTTATACGGCCTGAGAGTGCAATAAGCTTTTTGACGTTTGAACTCTCTGCGTACGTTCGAAAACTCAATAGTTTCAAACAGATTCATACACATGAACCTTTCATAATATTATATATTCAATATGCTATAATCCAAATTAAATACCACATTTTCTTGTAAAAGGTTATTAATTAAAAGTTCTAAAAATACGACATATAAAAACAATAGGAAAATAAAAGTGTTGACACTATGCAAACTTCAGTTCGGTCGTGTTTGGTTTTCTTTCACTCTTAATTTTCAAGTTTTCGGGTAATTGCGAGATGCGAAAGTGGGATAATTCCGAAAATCACAGAAAAATCGCCAATAACTACATGAGTCTCATTTTGGAATTATCCTGAATTTTTAAGCATTGCCACGCCAAGATAAATATTTGAGGATATTGTTTTATTATTTGTTGATTTGTCTATTTATTGGAAGTTGAGGACTTGCAAATAAATACCTTCTAATTTGTTATGTTTGAGTTTTATTTCGCATGTTTCCTCGCTTTAGTGTGGTGAAAAATGTTGTGTTTCACTCGGCAGCAAAGCTTGTTCAACTCTCGTGCCTTAAAACCCTCGCATCGCTCAAGATTCCATTTTATGAACCACTCGCTGCGCTCGTGGTTCAAATTCTGGAATCTTTCGCTTGCTCGGGCTTCAATATTTGCACGAGAGTTAAACAATCACTTTGCTCCCTAGTAAAACAAATAACTATTAAAACAGTGAATAGAATAATGCAAAAATATTTTTTTGATAAATTTGGAAATACTTGATTTCTGCGTAGGGCAGCCGACCAATTGAACCGAAATTTGGTACATGTAAAATAATAATCAATTTGCTCCCTAGTAGCTTATAAGTAACTGTTTATCATCATGTTTATCTAAAAAAATCCAAAAAAAAAAAAACATAAACTTTGAAAAAAGACATTTGATTTTAACTGGTTTATTCAACACCACAAGTGCTCGGTGATTTTACCAGTAGGTTGATATCGACTTTAGCAGTATAATTGAGTCGTAAAATATTCATTAGTATTAAGTAGGAATTGATTGTTCGTTTGTTTTAAAACTGCGCATAAAATGAGCAAAGTCACTTCAGTAATTTTAAGGGACGTTAATTGCAATTACTGCAATTTCTACAAAAAAAAAAACAATAAGTAAGTTTTTTTTACACGACTGTCAAAAGGGGAATATGTATTAGGGTTGATCATTTTTCAAAAATTTCGATTTGCTGGAGGGCACAGTTACAAAAAGGTGCCATTTGATGTTTGATTATCACTCTTATTTTTATTTAAGTTTTGCTGCCTACGGATTTGAGTAGAAATATTCCTAAAATATTTCCTTGAAAAAAAAAGTTATTAGTTTCGACCTTTTTTCATCTCTTTTGGCTCCGTAACTTTAGAAAAGCTATTTTCAGGTAATCACAATACTCAAACATAGCTCATGTTACAACAAAAAGTATAAACATAGATATCAACTGTGGTTACCTACTACAAAATGTACTGAAGTTTCTATGAAATCTTTCAAATAGATCCGGAGGCAGAAACTTAATTCCGATGGCCAAATCATTTTTTCTGATCTTTATCGACCTAATTACTTACGGAACTATTTTCAAATGTGCCTAGTATTAAAAACAAATGCCTTTTTTTTCTTCATACATTAGTGACCCACCCTAATATGTATTGTATCTTATTTATAATTTTTTTTTTATAACAATGTGAGATTAAACAAGGAAAAATAAATATTTTTTTGCTTTGTTTAGTTTTATATTATACATTCACTGGTCTCATGCAGTGTGAATTTGTAAGTAGGTTTACTTAATTCGGCTTAGAATTAGATGATGTATTATGTTTCCATAAGCGAGAACATATAATTGGCTTTGTGATTCTATTATTATTTATAGATACATTATAGCGCTGTTGGTTTTCATTTAACTAAAAAAAAAAAAATATATATATATATATATATATATATATATATATATATATATATATATATATATATATATATATGTGTTTAGCTCCTATGCATGTTTGTGAATTTCTTTATACAAATAGAACTTTTCGATTGATCAACTATTTTTGATGTGTGAGGTATCATTCGTTATTTTATATATTGAGAAAACAATATCTGTACCTGTACATACTTTCAGTAGGTGTTTTACTAATCACTGAATTGAAAACTTGAGTTCAAATATCATAATTTAGGTATTAATCATTAATATATAAAATAAATAGTATGGAGCGTCGGAGGTTTTCAGTGACTGGTCAAAGAGCCTAAATAGTTAAATTAGATACTCTAAATACAAAGTTTATATTTATTTAATCACAGATTTCATTAAGTAATAAACTGATTGTTTAGATGTTATATTCTTTTATTTTTGAATTCACATTTTGACGCAAAAGCCTTTATTTACCCTAGTATTTATTTGATTTTACAGGTTCATGTTAATCTATGTCCATTTCAAATACGAAGGCCCGATGCCACTCGAAACTTTTGTCATTTAATTGGTCCACTGCAAATTGGCACGTGTGGTACACCGATGTATGCATAAAATATCACGCCATAAAAGGACCTGGCCAGGTTTCTTTTGTTATCACTGATCCTATTGCTGACGCCCCATAACTTTGTTAAGTGGAATCGGGCCTTCGTATTTGAAATGGACTTTAACTGCGTAGGTGATATATTGTGACACCCCAGAATTTGAAGAACAAATTATGAACTATATGTAATAACTTTTCTATAATAGCTAAGAGACTAAAGTTAGGCTGCTACAAGTTAGTAAAATTTTTACTTTACCTACTCTTTAACCCAGAAAATGTTACCACTGTATTTACTTTTGTTGTTCTGTAATGTGTGCATTATGTGAATAAAAATCTATTCTATTCTATTCTATAAAGATTTAATAATTGGGTACTTAGATAATGTGTTGTAGTCCATAATCTGTTAATCTTGCCCCGATTGTAATTTTATTGTTTTCAGTGTTCACCAAAATTGTGATTATGTCCTTGGTGGTGGCAGACATATACGCTTCCTCTTCACGATTGGGCATAGAAAACGATCCATTATTATTCATTTCAAACCCCATAGAAGCCAAATTCCCAAGCCACTGGATACCCTTAAGTATCGTCAAAAGTATTCTAAACAAACCGACTAATACTAACGTCAAAGAAAAACTTATAGTTGAAGTAAAATCGATTGCTGCACCTACGACAAAAGTGACGACTCAGAAGCCTATACCTGAAACACCTAAAACTACTCATGAAACTCCTAAACTTACAAGTACCAAGGAACCTGAAAAAACATCACCGAATCACATCGAAAACGCTACGACTGAAGAAACTCCTACCAAAGCATCAACTGAACTTACCACTACCACAGCAACTGAACCTACTACTGCAACATCGGTTACTATACTTACTACCACTACGACGACTACTGAAGCTACTACCACCACAACAACAACGACTGAAGCAACATCAACTGATGACATTACTGGTAGCGCCGCTAATCCAATTAATAGATAATATACTAAAGCATTTATTATTTTCTAGTATTTATCTACTATTATTCTATTTCATAAGCTTGTTGTGTCCGTAAGTAAAATAAGTTAAATATCCCTGTAGCACCGTGGTAGCACTAGCAATGTACAGTCAACCAATTGGAACCCTAGGCCACTCAGGAACCATGTCAAAGTAACGTTATCAATCAGATTGTAAGACATTTCAAACGGCTTTTCATTTTGACATGGTTCTAGAGTGGCCTAGGGTTCCAATTGGTCGAGTGTACAAGTTGCAGAACATGCTCAAAATTTCGGGAATTTACTAGAATTTTCATAAGAATTTAAAAGTAATTTCTCCTTGAGAATGTTTCCAAGAAAACTTATAAAAATGTGCTAAGTCTTGTGCTAAATCTTTTCTGCTTTGTCTTAAGGTTGACTGGTAGAAAATGCCTCATAGCATTAAGTTCGCCTTTTGTACATTAAGCTGTTCTTTTGTGCAATAAAGTCTAAATAAATAAATAAGTATAAATTATTATTTTAAATCGTAAATAAGTAAACAAGGCAGTAAATATAACTCATAAGGCATGTATTCTAGTACGGTCTTGGCTTGCTTAGATTATTTGTTAAATTGAGATTCCATTCCATTCTCTATGCAAGTTTCGCAAGTTATGAAACTTCTCCTCGGTACAATACTACACCGTGGTGGTGGAAACGTGGCCACTTGACCCTTGGACCCGCACCTGAATAAAGCAGTTTAAGTAATTCCACAAAAATAAACAGAATCTCTTTCTATTCACGTACTACTTAAGCGTGAATTTTGGGCTAGGCCACTAACACAAGGTCGGTGAATTAAAAGTTCAATCGCACTATTGACCACCAACATTAGATTTTATGTCTGCTTATGGCTGATTCTACTCTCTTAATTTAACCAAGCTGTTCAGGATCCTATCATATCATCAAATGCATGGATGTAGCAAGGAGAACTTCATCTGCATACCTACCGTATGAGTATTGCAAGTTACAGTCACAGGAAAGCCTTATCTTCAATCATTTTGAGGAACACAAATAATAGTATTTTATGCAACCCTTGTTTAAGAGAGGTCAAAAAAGGTGAGTGGCGTGGGTAACAATTTGAGGCGAAGCCAAAAATTGTTATTAAAGACACCACGAGCATTTTTTGACTCAGTTAAACAATGTTGCATACAATACTTTTACTATGAACACACACTTATTTTCAAATAAAATTGTAAATTTGAGAAATATTCTTAGTCAAACACAATTTTATGAATCATCGAGATTGGACGGGAGATGTTAAAATTAAAAAAGAAAGCTCGTCTATGGTTTACTGTTCATCAGAAATGACATTTGCCATGTAGGTATTCCATTAGTATTCATTACGTCTTGTATGACACGAGGTATCTTAAAATCCAAAAACGCACTGCGTGTATGCCCGAATGTGTTTATAGGGAATAGACAAAATAGACTTGTCTTGACATCTGTAAGGTAGGGGCTTAAGGGTGTGTTCACGACCCTGTAAATAACAAATAAAAGTACGGGAGTATATAAAATATGTTAAAGAGTAGAAGTTACAAAATACAACCTTGTCTAACAAGCTTCAAGATTCAATTTTGTTTATACATGTATTCTGTGCATCGCATTTAGATTTGTAAAAAAATAAACAATAGATTTTGGCGATCCCCATACTTAGAACTTAAAAAACTCTATTTCTAAAGCAGAGGTGAGCTTAACACATTATTTTTCATTATGCAATTAAATATTGATGTTGTTTTCCTAATAATAATATGATGCTCGATAACGATAACAGGTGTATCTAATTATTGTTATGGCAGGTGTCCGAACCTCTTTCCTATAGGTACCTAGTTTCATCTTTAACCCATCCAACCTTCATCACCATCATCATCATCATCATCATCATTATCATCATCATCATCATCATAATCGGCCTATGATAGTCCACTGCTGGACGTAAGCCTCTCCTATTAACTATGCGTATAAACCCATTAGGAGGTAAATGCCCATAATCGCCACGCTCGGCAAGCGGATTGGCGATTGCAGCAATGTGTTCACCATGATGACGCTGCTGCCCATCATCAATCTTTTATCAAATTTCAATCCCTTAGTCGACTCTTACGACACCCGCAGGAGGAGTTGGGGTGGTGACAAATGTATTCTTACTGCCGTCATCACCATAGCCCATAAGTGTTTCCATTTAATTCTCAATAGTCTTCATACGCCTGCTGGGGCCGGTTTACTATTGATGTGCTCGTGAACGAATTGCAACAGGTGTACAATACCTACAGCAAATTTCTTAAAAGAGATTCTACGGGTTGGATCCATATCCTAAGTAAGCCTATCAAAAGACCGGTATTTAAAGGCCCGTGAAATAAGACGATAGGTTGCAAAGTCTGAAGTTTCAGATGAGGTTAGAGAAGAAGCCTATGCAAAGTTCTCTTTTTTAATTTCAACACCACACAAATTTTGGCACAGGCATCATCACATACAGCCATTAAAAAAACTATAAGGGCCCATACACATGAGCTACAAATGTCAGAGCACGTACGGAGTGTCAGTGTCAAGAACAACTACGCTGTGGCGCACCAAGCGAATGGTACAGGCACTAGTATTTCCTTCGCTGGTAAAGTGAGGTTCGGGAATGTATTTACCTGAACCATCCAGTGCCATATTTTTTACCAGTTTTGGACTTCCAAGTTCCCAACCGCATGGGTGACGGAGACGGGGGCTGGGCTGTGCCGACGGTTTGGAAGCCGGTCATCCCTAGGTCATCTCCGTGATGATAATTATAGTTTTGTGGACATATGGACTTCGATGTGTTTATCGACTGCCATGTTTGGTGAAAGAAATCTGCAGTCGGACATGATAGATATCAGTGCTGTCGCAAGACCCCCAACCCGTTTCATCTCGACAGGCCCAGAAAGCCACGCACCGGGGTCGCGGTAGCAGCGTACTCAGTGTTTGATAATAGAGCCCTCATCATCATCAGCCTATGATACTCCACTGCTGGACATAGGCCTCTGTTATTTACTATGCGTATAGACGCATTAGGAGGTAAATTAAATACCCATAATCGCCACGCTGGGTAAGTGGATTGGCGATCGCAGTAATGTGTCCACTACGATGACGCTGCTGCCCATCATCAATCTTTTATCAAATAGTCCGTGACACTTCAATCAACCTTAGTCGACTCTTACGACACCCACAGGAGGAGTTGGGGTGGTGACAAAATGTATTCTTACTGCCGTCACCAGTCACCCACGGCATAATAGATACCTACGCTCTCCGAAACATGTAGTAACTAAAGAGAAGAGTTTAAGCGTTTAATTTTATTATTTATTGTCCCACTACGCTAGTTTAAATCTAAATATATTTTTTCGCGAAAAATTTTTTGCACCAATCGCATTAGATTTTGATACTATTTTTTTCCCCGCCACAACAAAGAAAATAAAATGTTTATAATACGCTAAAATGCAATACATCGTAGTTACGGCTGTTACGATACACGTGCGAATAGCGTAAGTATTATTACGATATGGCAGAGCTTTTGTTGAATTTAATAGGGTAATTGGGCTGATAAAATAGTCATTAATAATGTGTATTGGTCGTTTTCTTTCATCTCTATAATAAGTAGTGAGTTTAGGCATTACGTGAAAATAATTGCAATTAAATTTTAACCACGAACAATGAGTAAGTATTCTTTTGAAAAGGAAATGGGAACTGTAAGACTTTTAGAAAAATAGTTACTTGAAAAAACTATTCTTGTCACTGCATGGTCTAGAGCTGCCATATACTTGGGCCATTTTTTTGGAGTTGTCCGCCCTCCTACTTTTTTTGGATTTGGAACTTTTAATGTCATTACCACTCAGAATCGCGAGCTCTTTCGACCCTGATAGGAGAAGAAAGGTTTTTTCCAGTGTTTAATACATTTTGTATGTCGGTAACGGAATGGAAAGTTCGAAAATGGTACATTACGACACACGTGCGAAAAAATGAAATTCGAAACGTGTGGCGAAGGAAAGGAAGTGTTTTAAATCGACACGAGTTACAAATATCGTTTTTGCATGTGTCTCGTACGACGTTTTTTAGTACAAATGGCCCTCCGAAGTTTTGGACCTGACGTAAAATAATAATAATAATAATAATAAATTTATTTATTTCGTGTAACTACATGACACATACAGTTGACAGAGACAATTACAATTGAGCGTTACCACAAAATACTGCCAGTGGGAGCATGCAATCCCGTACAGTGCAACATAATGGCACAATCTGGCTTATCAGCTATCATTCTCAGAATGGTATTGGGACTGTCCCGCACCCGGCGCACCAGGGATGCGGCGCGCCCGCGCATTGTTGCATAAAAACATTCAACTCGCGCCTCCGCAAACATCCCTGATGCGCTACAGAAACGAGGCAGTCCCACTATCACCCGGAACGCGTTATTGTACTGGACCCGAAGAGCCCTATAGGCCCGTTGCGTATAATCCACCCAAAGGCTGCAAGTATACATGGACGTACAAAAGGCTCTGAACAGGGTAATTTTGACCTCCCTGGAGCAACCTGCAAACCTCCGAGCGATCATATTTGCCCGCACCGACAGGGCCCTTCGCTCCCGTTCAATATCAAGGTCGTCCCTGAGATCAACCGCAACGACATGTCCTAAATATTTAAAACTGTCAACTCTGTCCATGGGTCTGCCATTAAGATATATGGCGGGGACCTCCGAAACCTTGTTGCGATCGACCTCAAATACCATATACTGGCTCTTCTTATCATTGTATTGAAAATGACCCACTTCTCGTACAAGAGCCTAAAAAAGCACCATCTGTATTAAAAAATAATGTATTTTAGGGACAATTTCTTTCTCATATTTGGATCGAAAGAGATCTCGATTCTGAGTAGAAATCATATGGTAAAATAATAATACGTTACGTAGAAAAGTGAGGGGGACAACTTGCAAAAAAAATAGTCCACCTAAGAAAGCGACAACTACGTTTATTCATTTCATTATTTTTATTTAGTTTTTTTTTACAATATTGTTTTAAATGTTTATAAAGGTTTAATCATTTGTTTTCCCACGCAACGTACTGACTACAAACAATAAAAAATAAATAATCATTGTAGTAAAAAATATTGTTGTATTAAAATGTTATTGTTGTTACTGTTGCAGTGTTGCCAAATCTGCTTGTCTTCATCTCCGCCATCGCTGCAGCAAGCGCAGCATCAATAAAAAAATTAAATAAGGATATACAAAACGACCCTCTCGTGTTCATATCGAATCCTGTGGAATCCGAATTCCCTAGTCATTGGATCCCTCTGAGCATTGCCAGAGTGATTTTAAACAGACCCAATAATCCATCTACAAAACAGCCATTGAAAGCACCAAAGGAAAGGTTGTTTATTGAATCAAAACCAAGACTCGCAAAAACAGTGGCAACTACAACGACTGAAGCTCCGACTACTACTACTGAATCAACTACAACAACAACTACGACACCAACAACGACGACGACGACGAAACCTACAACAACTACAACTACGACCCCAACTACAACGACGACGACGACCCCAACGACAACAACGAAGACCCCAACAACAACAACAAAACCAACTACAACAACGACAACACCCACTACAACAACGACAACACCCACTACAACAACGACAACACCCACTACAACAACGACAAAGCCTACTACAACAACGACAACGCCCACTACAACAACAACGACGCCAACTACAACAACGACGACACCTACTACAACACCGACGACACCCACTACAACGACGACACCCACTACAACAACGACGACAACGCCAACAACAACAACGACAACTACGCCAACAACAACAACGACGACGACGACAACAACTACGACCACGACGCCAACTACTACAACGACCACAACACCGACAACAACAACAACATCAACAACAACTGAAGCTACAACAACTGATGAAGTTACTCAGGATCCTGAAAATCCAATTAATGGATAATATTTATACCAAAAACGATTTTTTTCCTTACTATGTATTAAGTCCGAAGTTCAGTTTGTTCGTGTCTCGATCATATGTTGGGTATGCAATAATGCAGCTCGTGTAAGTTGCATTATCAAATTGCATTTTCAATTAAAAAATAAGTCTTAGTAGGTATTCCTGAAATAATTATTTCAAGATTACACTCATTCATTACTATGTAGTGTATTATATTATAATATAACTATGTTATGAAATAGTTCATGCAACAGTGATATAAATAAGGAATCCTAAAATCGAGAGCCGCAGCTACAAAACGAGACCCGATAAATTTTTAGAACCAATAATTAACTGTTGGAAACAATACTTTTTCTACGACAGCTAAATAAGAATAAGTAGTTATATGTAATTTTATAATTTATTTAGATACAAATGTTACTACTTAAAAAACAAGTCAAAATATTTCATAACAATAATTTGATTTGTTCCACAAAAAAAAAGAATAATTATGTAAATATCAATATTCCAGTGATGGCAGAACGCAGCAGTCGTTAGTTAGCCTCACAATATTACAAAAAACAATATTGTTACAATATTGTACGGAAATCCACAAATAGTGCTGTTTGTTGCTAACCACAAACAACGTTGAAATGTATACTTTCTTAATACCTTTGTCAATCACTAAATGGACAGATAGGTGCTGGAGTGAAAAATACACAAACTAATGCATGATGTATCATTTCTTTTTTTTTCTATGAAACAGGAAAATTCCCTAGAATCCTGTGTGGTGATCCTTTTATAATCAAAGAATTATATTAGTACCTTATTCAAAAAAATCAAAATCAAAATCATTTATTTGTTCAACACAGGTATATACATAAGTACAGGTCTTAAAAACGTAGTTGTGTCACTGTGTCGTGCCCGAAGGCGTACAAATTATTTATTTTTGTAATTAATGGACTGTAGCTACATGCAACTCACAGTGGGCATTAATTACAGTCTGTTAAAAATTCATTAATGGTATAGTATGACTTGTTAACTAGAAAATTGAATAATTTCGTTTTGAAGACATTAATATTATCGATATTTCTAATTTTTATCGGAACTTTATTATTATACTCGTACCAAATACATAGCAGTATTGTAGTTATGATGGTGGAATATAATAGTATTTTTCTCAAACATGCAATGAAATATTGTTGTTATGGTCCTGCATAATATGTCGTTTCAGGTGCGACTAGGACAAGAGGTCGTTAATGGAATTTAATACAAACCACAATATACAATAACAACAAATACACAATACAAACAAGTCTTAAAAACGTAGTTGTGTCACTGTGTCGTGCCCGAAGGCGTACAAATTATTTATTTTTGTAATTAATGGACTGTAGCTACATGCAACCCACAGTGGGCATTAATTACAGTCTGTTAAAAATTCATTAATGGTATAGTATGACTTGTTAACTAGAAAATTGAATAATTTCGTTTTGAAGACATTAATATTATCGATATTTCTAATTTTTATCGGAACTTTATTATTATACTCGTACCAAATACATAGCAGTATTGTAGTTATGATGGTGGAATATAATAGTATTTTTCTCAAACATGCAATGAAATATTGTTGTTATGGTCCTGCATAATATGTCGTTTCAGGTGCGACTAGGACAAGAGGTCGTTAATGGAATTTAATACAAATCTTGCAGGCCTAGGCCGGCAAAGTGCTCTTTTTTAATTCCATTCCACATGAATTTATGGCACAGGCCACAGGCATCATGACATTCTGCCAAAAAATAAAAATTTGATGTTTTGTTCTGTATTTCATTGCATTGCATGTTTGAGAAAAGCACTATACATACCTCGGCCGGAAATATGGGGTTGCCCGCCTCAGACCTATATTATGTCTTCGGCCGGCAACCCCTTTCGTCCCGGCCTCTATAGTAATGTCTAATGTACTATTTCACAACCGTGTCATAATAGAGAGCTTTTAAGTCTAGTACCGTGTTTAGGCCACGAAGCTTACTGAGTGGCTTAAGTAAGGCGCTGCTGTAGCAAGTTTTATATTTTTGACAGATTACGGGACGTGCCTTCGGTCTTCGGTTCGATACGAAATGCCATGTAATGACAATGTTGTATTATAAATAATTTATATTTGAAGAGAAACGCATAAAATAGTATTTTACACAATCGTGTTATAATTATAACATAATAGATAGATTTTCAGTCGAGTACCTCGTTTAGGTCACGAAGCTAGCTGTGTGGCTTAAGTAAGGTACGAGATTGAAAAAGCTTGATTTATCAAAACACGATTGTATACAATACTTTTTCCACGAGTAAAACTAAGGAATCAAATCTAAATAATGAAATAAACACCGAAACGAAGTGCAGATCAGTTTTTTTTTTCGTTTTGTCAGCCCTCATAGCATAGTTGGTAGTGTAGTGTAGTGACCCTGCCTACGAAGCTGGTGGTACCGGGTTCGAATCCCGGGGAGGGCAATATTTGTGTATTTATTTAACACAAATATTTGTTCCTCGGTCATGGCTGTCTATGTATTTAAATATCTACATGTATCATACCGTGGGACTAGCTCTATTTGTGTAACATGTCCCAAGATATTTATTTATTTTATTTATTTTTTGCTGACACTGACACACGATTGACGATTTTCATTATGATTGCCTAGAGCGTTGTATAATGAGTTCATTATTATATACTTGAGTAGCGAACTCGATGTAAATGTATATGATTATTATTTAGTGTGCGTAATGTTAATTAAAACAAAAGAACTATGATTAAAACATTACAGTTGACGAGAAGAAAATAGTACATTACGACACAATTGCGCAAAACATGAAATTCGAAACGAGTGGCGATGTTTTAAAACACGACCGATAGGGAGTGTTTTAAATCGACACGAGTTACGAATTTCATTTTTGCACGTGTCTCGTACGACGTTTTTTAGTACAGATGGCCCTCCGAAGTTTCAAACCTAACGTAAAATGACACATTTCTCGCACTAGAGCCTAAAAAATACACCATCTGTACTAAAATAGTACATTTCGACACAAGTGCAAAAAAACAAGTTGGAAAAGAGTGGCGATTAATTAAAACACGACCGATGGGACTTGCTTTGAATGGACACAAGTTACGCATTCCCTGTATGAAATCGGGGGTTTTCTGCGATGAAATCTTACACAGATTTTAATGGACGAGTATAAAAAGTTATATTATTTTTCTACACCATTTAAAGAAATTACAGTATCTCATTAGTCATCACCAGTGATCGGTTTTTTGGATTCTCCCGACGGGTCTCCCATAGTAACTTGAAAAATAAACTTTAATTAGGTATATTGCCATATTTTTGTTTCATAAAGTATGCTCTTGTGTGTATAGTATAATAGTGTTAAATATTTTTTTATAGTCACACCCGTAATTTTTTACACGCGAAATCCCGCTAGGGGGAACCCAAAAAACCGATCACTTGTCATCACCTACTGCCTACTTTGAAAATTTAGAGCATCTGCAATTTCTGCATGCACCTTCTTGTACAAAAATAGTAGATTACATACCAAGGCCGGTTAAGTGGGAAATGTCTCGGATGACGCGTAATTGTAGGCCGAGGCGAAACCGAGGCCGACAAAAATGTGATCCGAGGCTTTCCCATTTAACGGCCGAGGTGTGTATATTATTTTTCTGCTCAACGGAGCCGGCAGGCGGCAACTTAGTTTAGCGCAGCGGCCGGCAAAGTGCTGTTTGCCGAACGGAGTGCAGAAAATTTATTTATTTCATAGCCGATTTTCTAGAGCGCAGATACGATCCTATATTATCTGTTCATGTAGTAAGTACTGTATGCACTGACAGTCCGAATTTCTGAAAATCTGTCTTTGAATTTATCTGCGTAATTGGGCTCTTAAAATAGTCATTAATAATTATGGTGCTCGTAGTAATTACTTCTTATGTTTCGTACTTATCTACAATAGGTACTTATTGATTTTGGTATTTACTTGAAAGTAGTAGCAAATAAAAGAGTTTTGATAATTAGGAATAAGTAAGTATTATTTTTAACCATTAAGGTCTAAGCCCACTAGACCGTACCATACCATGACCGTAGCATGAACGGATTAGACAAAATAATATTCTTTGCATTGAAAAGTATGAGACCATGCCCACTAGGACGTTCCGGCGCCGGCCAACACCGTCTCATACTTTCAATACAAAGAATATTTTTTTGTCTGATACGTTCATGCTACGGTCATGGTATGGTAAGGTCTAGTGCTGCCCAGCTAAGCGAAATAGCGATATCTCAAAAATAAAGGCATTTGGAAATGGAATCGTCAGCTATAGAATTTAAGGTGCATGTTTGCATTAAATTTTATTTTTAGATATCGCTATTATGCTTAGCAGGGCAGAGTGGGTTTAGACCTTTAATCGTCATTTAATCAATCGCCGCCAGCCTTCTTGGCATCTTGCCACAAGGCACTGAGACGGAGCCCGTTTTTTATTTATTTTAGACATTTTTTTTTTATTCCAACAAATTATTCTCATTTTTTAACTTTATGTAGCTAAAAATTTAGTGTTTAAAATTTCACTTTAAATCTAATCATGTTCATCATAGCTGAACGCATAATAAAACGATAACGTGAACTTTATTGATGTAAATAATTATTACCTGTTTAAACATTTTGATAGCTTGAGGACTAAATAGATAGGGCCTGTTTTAGATTTTATTTAGTTTGTATGTGACTGTAGTTTGTTTATCAAAAAAATAATATTAACAATCGATAATGATACATCAACATCATTTTCAGCGTTATCGCCCCCTGGTGATCATAGGCATCTCTAATTCTTAATTCATTTCAAAATCTCGGAATTAATATATCTATCAGATAAAATCATCATTATCCTTTTTCCCAGGCATCTAATTAAAAGTGTAGTTAAGCTAACATTTATCTGTCAGATATAATTCATACCATTATGGTTAAACAGGCCAATAGGTGTCATGACGTTATGGCCTTAAAAAATCTCAATACTATTGAGCTTAGTTTAAACCTCATTTATTTTGTTGTTGCTGTTGTTACAGGCCAATAGGTGTCATGACTTTATGACCTTAAAAAATCTCAATACTATTGAGCGTAGTTTAGCCCTCATTTATTTTGTTGTTGCTGTTGTTACAGTGTTACCAAAACTTGTGAGTCTTCTGAACATCGCAGTGATTGCAGGAGCAGCTTCTATACAGAAAGATATAAAAAACGATCCTCTTGTTTTCATATCGAACCCTATTGAATCCGTATTCCCTAGTCATTGGGTTCCTCAGAGCATAGTCAAAGTAATTTTAAACAGACCCAACAATCCATCGACAAAACAACCATTGAAAGCACCATTTGAGAAGTTACAACTCGGGTCAATAGCAAAATTGCCAGTAACAACTACAACCACAACCACTACTGAAGCTACCACTACACCTACTACTGTCATTACTGAAAAATCAATAGTAACTGAGCCCCAAACAACTCAAGCTAAAACTACGGAAAAAACGACAACTTCGAAAACAACAACTGAAGAAACAACAACACCAGTCCCGGTAACGGTACCAACAACAACGACATCAGCTACGACGACTACAACAACAACAACTACTACAACAACAACTACAACACCAACTACTACAACAACAACTACAACACCAACTACTACAACACCAACAACTACAACACCAACAACTTCAACATCAACAACTGAACCTCCGTCAACATTAACACCTGACGAGTCGGAACAATTGAATCCTATAAATGGATAAACTTGAGATATTAAAAATCTGATCTTGTTATATACTTACTTAGTTTTTAGGGTTCCGTAGTAAGCTAGGAACCCTTATACGTCATGTCCATACGTCCGTCCTGTTTGTCTATTCACAGCATAGCTCAGTGATACTAGATATTTGCAATTTGGTACGGATAAGTATACATATCAATCACGCCGACAAAGTGGTAGAATAGAATATAGGAAAAAGATTTTTTTTTCGTCTACCTCCCCTAGTCGTAAAGTGTATTCCTGTAGTGCATCGTTGAATAGGTCTTTTGAAAAGAATAATAAGGGTTTCAGTAGCAGTTTTTTTCTAAAGTAGATTTTCGGAGAAAAAATAATGTGTCCCCAAAAAATACGAAAAGAATCTTGAATATTTAGCTTATAGGATACTTTGAAATAAAACTATTTCAAACATAATCTGCCTAGCCGTTTTTGAATAACTGCGGAGCAAATAATACACTAAGCAATCTAAGCATGGCCGGACATTAGGATTAGAAATAAGGTAAAGTAAAAGTACCAGTCTTTGGCACAGCACTAGTACCTATTTAATTTTGTTTTGGTCACTTCATGTGAAAGAAAAATCTAAATTGTTCTAATTTAATATCTACTACTTTGACATTAAGTTTCCATGTCGAATACTAGTGCGCCCGCGGGCTCGGGTACTTCCTCTGTTTTTTTATAAGTAAACATAATTAAATAAGTCACAGTACAGGAATAGCAATTGAAATGTCTGAAATTATTAGGAGCTTTCGTATCTACCGAAAGTTTTTTCTAGTAATGAAATCGACATGACACTGTAGCCAGTGTCATCAACCGTATAGTAATAGCCATAGCAAAAAAAGTCACAGTATATAGCTGTGACTTTAACACTTGCAAGGAAAAACTGACTTTAGTAACACTTGTACGTAATAGTCATTATTTTCTTCTTGTTGCTTACTTGAAGTTCACATTGTACGTATCTATAAGTAATAACAGAAAACAACAAAATAATAAACGCAACAAACATTTGAAATTCACTCCATTCCAAATAAGTAAAATAACAAATAAAATGGTAACCAAATTAAGACGACAGGGTGGGCCGCACCGACCTCGGCACATTCGGATGATGAGGTGGAGGAAATGTTCGATGACATATCGAGGGCCCTCCATTCCACTACTAAGACCCATTTTAACGTTGTCATGGGGGATTTTAACGCTAAAGTGGGAGTACAAAATTTCAGCGAATCGGTAGTAGGATCCCATGGTTATGGATGCCAGGGGCGTAGCTACTGCCGTATCTGCCGTATCAATTATACGGGGCCCCCGGGCCACGGGGGCCCCCAAAGTGTGTAAGGAAAAAGAATAAAAACTTTCTAATTTATTTTACCTCCATATAAGGGCCTCCAAAAATTTTTTATACGGGGCCCCGACAAGGCACGCTACGCCACTGATGGATGCAGAAATCATAGGGGACAAATGCTCGTCAACTTCCTCGAACGCGAGGGGCTCTTTTTGATGAACTCATTCTTCAAGAAGCAGCCCCAAAGGAAGTGGACGTGGCAAAGCCCGGACACTATGACGAAAAATGAGATCGACTTCATCATGACGGACAAACGGCACATATTCAGAGATGTCTCCGTGATCAACAGGTTCAATACCGGTAGCGATCACCGACTCGTCCGAGGCTCTCTGAATATCAATTTCCATGCTGAACGCGTCCGCTTGATGAAGTCCAGACTCCGACCAAATCTGCTCCAAACTATGATTGGATCTAAAACGTTCCAGTCAAACTTGGAAAACCGATTCGCATCTGCCATGGAAACCACAGCGGACGTGAACCAGAAACTTCAAGATGTGGTTCGCATCCTCAGGGAGGAAGGTACGAGATTTTGTGAAAGGCAGCGCAAGGGTAGGAAGTCAAAGCTTTCGGAGGAGACTTTAGGGCTAATGAAGGAACGACGTGAAAATCCACCCGTCTCTTCGTCAGGGAAACGGACTCTAAACCGAGAGATCAGTAAGCACGTACGACACGATCTCCGGTGCTCCAATACTCTTTCGATTGAAAGAGCGATCGAGCAGAACCGGGGGTCAAAGGTGTTTGTACAATCTCTCGGAAGGAGCCACCTGACGAAGCTGACCACAGCTCGTGGAGAAGTCGTTACTTCGAAGCCGGCAGTCCTTTCCGAAGTGGAACACTTCTATGGCCAATTATACGCTTCGCATGCATCTCGGCCTGATCCCGAAAATGAGGATCCTAGAGCCACTTTGATACGCCACTACACCGAAGACCTGCCAGAAGTCAGTATCGACGAAATCGAGATCGCTCTTGGGCAGCTTAAAAACGGAAAAGCCCCTGGAGAAGATGGCGTTACAACAGAGTTGTTAAAAGCAGGAGGTAAACCCGTATTGAGGGAGCTCCAAACGCTTTTTAACGCTGTCCTATTCGAAGGGAGAACTCCGGAGGTTTGTGGTTGTCCTGTTCTTCAAAAAGGGAGACAAAACCCTGATGAAGAACTATCGACCCATTTCTCTTCTAAGCCATGTCTATAAGCTGTTTTCAAGAGTGATCACGAACCGTCTTGCGCGGAGATTCGACGAATTCCAACCTCCGGAACAGGCTGGATTTCGGAGCGGATACGGCACCAAAGACCACATCCACACAGTGCGGCAGATTATACAGAAGACTGAAGAGTATAATCAGCCCCTGTGTCTAGCATTTGTGGACTATGAGAAGGCCTTTGACTCGATTGAGATCTGGTCTGTTCTGGAGTCCTTGCAGCGATGTCAAGTTGATTGGCGATACATTCAAGTGATAAGATGTCTATACGAGGCCGCCGCCATGTCCGTCCAAGTACAGAATCAGCAAACAAATCCTATACCATTGCATAGAGGCGTGAGACAAGGGGACGTGATCTCCCCGAAATTGTTCTCAAATGCAATGGAGGATATGTTTAAGACGCTGAGCTGGAAAGGGCGTGGCATCAACATTAATGGCGAGTACATCTCTCACTTGCCATTCGCTGATGATATCGTCATCGTGGCAGAAACGCTGCAGGACCTACAACAGATGCTGAACAACCTGGCTGACTCTTCTATACGCATCGGCCTACGGATGAACTTGGACAAAACCAAGGTTATGTTCAATGAACATGTACTACCGGAACCGATCGCAGTACACGGCACCGTTCTCCAAGTTGTTCAAAGATATGTATACCTCAGCCAAACATTGCAGATGGGTAGAAACAACTTCGAGAATGAGGTGAATAGAAGAATTCAGCTAGGTTGGGCAGCATTTGGGAAGCTACGTCGAATCTTCACATCGTCGATCCCACAGTGTCTGAAGACAAAAGTCTTCAATCAGTGCGTCCTACCCGTCATGACGTACGGAGCCGAAACGTGGACACTGACGGTACGGCTGGTCCACAAGTTCAAAATCGCTCAGCGAGCTATGGAAAGGGCTATGCTCGGCGTATCTCTGCGGGATCGAATCAGAAATGAGGTTATCCGGCAGAGAACCAAAGTGATCGACATAGCCCACCGTATTAGCAAGCTGAAGTGGCAGTGGGCTGGCCATATTAGCCGTAGAACCGACAACCGTTGGGGTAAACGAGTTCTTGAGTGGAGACCGCGTTTCGGCAAGCGTAGTGTAGGACGCCCTCAGGCAAGGTGGAGCGACGATTTGCGCAGGATGGCTGGCAGGAGCTGGATGCGAGCAGCCGAAGATCGAGAACGGTGGCGTGAAATTGGGGAGGCCTATGTCCAGCAGTGGACTGCGATACGCTGATGATGATGATGATGATGGTGGGTAAAACTTCATTAATTTGTGGTTTTTGGATGTAAGTATCAAGGTAACAAAATACATCGTGGAAGTCTTGAAAACAACAAATTACGTAAAACATGTTATTATTTTAACTAGGTCATAATTTAGGACAATATTCGTTTTAGTCATGTAATAATCGGTTATCCGTGGAAGGCGTCATATTTTTGTTCTTAATTTTCTATAACAAGTCAAAAACTGCTCAACCGATCACGATCGAAATGGTTTTGAGTTAGAATCATGATTACTTATAAGTTTTAAGGAAACATTGATTACTACCTAGGTTCTCTAAATCATCTCCGAAAATTGTTTGTACGAATATTACATCGCAACCAATTTTTCGCATAAAGTCATTTCGCCGAATGATCATGTTCCAATTGAATTTTATGAAATCGTTTCATTTCCCAACTAAATGGTTGGCAATTCAATCTTTGGGTATGGTTTTTAATTGGAACTTTTTATAATATATATTTTCATGTGGTTTATGGTTTAGTTGGTTTAATATACATTTAGTTAACTAATAACAAAACAGTCGGTTCTGGCGCTTCGCCGGCCGCTGTTAAGTTGCTCTTGCCGCAGGCAAGTTCAGAAACACGGTTATGCTATAAAGTTTCCACATATAGGTACGAAAAGGATGACGAAACGTTATTCGGCCTAGTGAAAGATTTGACAAATGATGAGTATGCCAAAGGCATTGTGTCATCACAATAATCCTTTTTATAATAATTCTGCCAAATGAAACGTTTTCATACAAAAATTTCCTAATAGTTGGTTGCCAAAGTAAACCATCGGTGAAATGTTGGTTGGCAAATGAAATTCGGCCAAAAAAAGTTCGGAGAAAAGGCAGAACCCCTTACTACCTAAGAATATAGGTAATTTTATAATTTATAGGTATGTATGTTTTCCCAAAAACTTATCATGGATATTCTCACTCTCTTATCTTATGGAACAAAAGACAGAGTCATAATTTGCAATTAACGTTCATCGGCATTCCTCATCACAAATAAATGTAGAAGTTTCATTTTAGTAGCATAATTGCGCTGTTAAAATAGGCATTCTTAATTACTGTGGCCGTGATCTTGATTGATTTTCAAATCTTTCAATTATGCGAGCTAGAATGTTTAGCGAACATAATTACAGTTACGGCAGGTGCAGAATTTGAAGCAAATAGTATGTATAATTTTTATTGTAGTTTATTACGTTATTATCTACGCGTGTTGACGCATTAGAAAATAAATGCCCATAATCGCCACGCTGGGCAAGCGGATTGGCGATCTCATAGCTTAAGCATTTTTTCAATTGCGTACGTAACATTATTGTGTGTGTTTACGACCTCACAGGCATTCTATATTTGAACTTTCTCTTGTACTGTCGTCATTTGACAAATAGTAAACCTAATCCACGAGACATAATGTTTTACTTTTAGTAACACCGTTACATACACATGCAATTCCGGTCTCGATCATTTAATATGTACCCATCTAATGTTTATTTATCGATTATTTGATAGAAGATTGATGATGGGCAGCAGCGTCATAGTAGACACATTACTGCGGTCTCCAATCCGCTGGCGCAGCGTCGTGGTGATTATGTATGTACATTTACCTGCTAATGCGTCTCGTCTATACGCATAGTTAATAGGAGAGGCCTACGTCCAGCAGCGGACTGAGATAGACTGATGATGTGACGATGATGAATATTTATTTTCCATAAATGTGTTCCGTTCCAGTGTTGTCAAACGTGCTGCTAGCGATTACTACAGTAGTCAGCATATCCGGGGACCCCATACACAGAGGAATCAAAAACGACCCTCTTATCTTCATTTCTAACCCCGTGGAATCCGAGTTCCCAGGCCATTGGATCCCATTGAGTATACTTCGAGTCATTTTAAATAAACCAAATCCCACCACTAGACACCTAATGAAAGGTATAAGACTGAGAGCACCCACAAAAATTAAAAACATTCATACCGAGGCTCCTGTAACCAAAAAAAGAATTACCAAACAAACTATTCCCACAACAGTATCTACTACTGAACCAACAACTAAAGAACATACTACTGAAAAAACTAAGGAACTCACAACAGAAGCACCTACTGAAAAGGTATCTACAGAGCCGACTACAACAACGACAACTACAACACCGACAACTACAACGCCAACAACTACAGAACCTACAACTACAACACCGACAACTACAACGCCAACAACTACAGAACCTACAACTACAACAACGACAACTACAACACCGACAACTACAACGCCAACAACTACAACACCGACAACAACTACAACGTCAACAACTACAGAACCTACTACTACAACAACGACAACTACAACACCGACAACTACAACGCCAACAACTACAGAACCTACAACAACGACAACTACAACAACGACAACTACAACGCCGACCACTACAACATCCACAACAACAACAACGACAACTACTACTACTACTACGGAGCTACCAACCACCACAGAACCTCCTACCACTACTGAATTAGAAAATAACAGTAACCCTTTGAATGGATAACTATTTTTGGTAAATCTATTATGTATATTGTTAAACCAATTAGTATAATAATCGTGTCTGTATTTGCAGACCTACCAGGGTCCTACCAAGATCTCTTAATAGGGATGATGACTGTAGTTAAAATCAATTGTTTAACATTATGCACGACATAATACACGAATAAAATTATTACTAAGATGTAGATTGCAGTAATTTTTGTACAGAACTTCTATTTAATAAATTGAAAAGAACTTAAAAGAGTAGGTCATTTGGCAGTACGCAAACCTGACGTCACTTTTGTGTATTTCATATAAAATTCCATAGTGGTGATCGTTTCGACAGTTCGAAAAAGATGCTGATGTGACTTGCCAGTCATCATGCCTATTGCGATTCAGACCTACTACCGCGAAAATCGAAATTCGTAAATTTCGAGGCGTTTTCTCTGTCACTCAAACGAAGGCGTTATTAGAGTGAGAGAGACAAATCCTCGAAATCGAATATCGTTTTTTGCGGTAGGGCCGCTGTTTAAGGTCGACCTGTCAGTTTTTGACAGTTACTCTATGGAACTGATACATAGCGATTCATTAGGTCCTAGGCTGAATCGCATTAGTAGGTAGATCGTGATACCCAAAATCAAAAAAAAAAAATAATGCACCGCTAACTTTTCTTTGCCATACAAAAATCAATTGTGTATTTTGTATCATTACGTAGTATGTATGTAGCTACACACTTTAAAAATGGCAGCTAGAAAAATAGGTATGTTTGAATAAACTTTTGCCTCCCAATGAACCCCCAAACACTGGCTCGCGTGTTCAATACCTCCTTGACTGTAATGACCAACTTAGCACACTCGTATCATAATGTACTATTGTTATCTAAGGAGGTTTTTAAAACCTTTTTCACGTTAAATAAAACTATGAAAACAGATAAACTCGCGTATATTAACTAATTTTAACTTCATTCATTCATTTAATGTGTACCTAATCCTCGCGGTAACCAAAGAAGATATTACCTTTTTCACGCTAAATTGAAAACTCCTTATAAGCCAACGCAACAGTCAAAATAATTCAATTTTAATTTTAATAAAGCTGTGCTGTGGTTGTACAATTGTACATACATAATAATAATAATTATGGACAGCACGTTCATGTGTAGAAAAATGATTGATTGATTGAACATTATTTTTTCACGAATTACTTACGTTAGTTTTTTGTTTTTTAATAAGTAGGTACCTATTTTGTTTGTGTTATTTTAATTTATTAGAATGATCAAGTAAATGCTTATTAGTTAGATTTAATCTATGTACATAAATTTTAGTTTTGAAAATAAATATATTTAAAAAAAAAGTAAATGCTTCTGTGTGATATTGCTTTTTAGTACCTATTATATGTCTATGTTACAATAATAAATTTAATTACGTACTCACTATTTTATTAACTCCTATTTTTTTTTATTTAAACTATCGATTGTGAGACATACTAAGTAATTACTATTCCTATAATCACTTAGTCATTACACGCGACATGTTTCGGAGAACCTAGGTCTCCAATGTCTCCATCACCAAGTACTGAGAGCCCGTGCTAACGCATCGCGCGCGCGGCACGTGCTGTAGATCGCAGCGCAACTGGCTGCCCCCGTTGAGATGAAACGAATTGAGGGTGGACTTGCGCCATCTATTCCTATTTTTTTATAGTTCGAGAAATACAAATTGAACGTTTATTGATACTGTAATGTAGGAAAAAAGTTACCAATTTATATTTCTCGAACTATAATAATATGGCTGGCGCCCTTTTCTACTAACCTGGGTCGCATTTTATAAAGTTACATTCTACAATTTCGCTGTTTGCCTCCGCACGTACATATTGGCTAGAAAGAGACGCAAACATCGAAATTGTAAATTGTAACTTTATAAAACGTGACCCAGTTGGTTTGCCAGACCGAGAAAAAAAAAGCGAAAATCATCGTTGATAGCGAACAAAATAAACAAGTGGTTTGCGGTAGCCCGCGGGTTCTAGTAGTAATGCAGCATACATTAGAAAGTGCATACACTAATAAAAACTAACCGGCAAAACGTCGAAGAATGTTAAAGTGCATCTGCATACTTGCAGAGTCCTTACTGCGAGCCTTGATCGACGCGTTGCTTCTCTCTTGCGCTTACAAGTTAGCACGTAAGTGGGACAGTGACAGGGCATAACGTCGGTTTGCGTTCACGTCACGGTAGGCTCGTAGAAACCTAGCGCCGGCCGGCTACCTACAAAAAACAAGTGGCGCCAACACACAAATATGCACCTTAAATACATACAGCATTCAAACGACAATATAACTTATCTTGTGACGTGTTAGGTTCAATTTGCTGTGGCGTAGCTTGTTAGCGCCACTGTGTTCAACTACTTGCCGTAGAACGACCGCGTGCGAATCGATAGGTGCGAGCGCATGTCGATTTCTACTCATCGATAAATTGTAAGTATATGAAGTACAAATGGGAAACAAGTGCCTACTCATTGTCTTATTTTGAAACTTGAATTTTACCCATTACTTAGGGTTATCAATAACTTTCGACGAGTTGTCCTGCAGATTTTAGAAAAAATGTTTTTAGTTTTATTTTTTTACATTTCTCTATTACTTGTCTTCAAATTATTGTCGGTCATATTAATACTTTACCTAGACATAATTAAAAGTAATATTTCGGTCCTTTTTTCTTATCGTTGGGTAAGGTTAGTTTAAGAAATGGCATTAACTAATTGTAATATAAGGTATACTTTACTTTATAAATTGTAACGGTTTTAACCTTTTTGATAACTCGCCGTCCATACGATTTCGCGCACTCGTGGCATTCGATTTTCGATTACGTTTTTTTGAGATGACAATGTTTGTTAAGACTAATTTTTGTTCTTTTGCTAGCGGAGTGACAAAGATTTATTTCTAATACTTATTTTATTATAATATAATACTACAGTTCTACATTGTTTGTTCCGGCAAATTCCCAGATGGGTGAGTGTTTAGAGTGTTTTTGAATAATTCATAGTTGTTAAAATAATAAATCTGTTTTATAACCATAATCCAATGCTTGTAAATGTATAACTAAAGTTTCCTTTTAAATTAACTTAACTGAATAACTCTAAATCTTTCATGTTTCTGTGTTTTCCTAGATTCTTCCCACTTTGGGAATATAACTATCATAATTTATACTTGTGACTGCTACACCAAAGATCTCCAATTAATGCCTTGGGGCTCACTACAACGGCCCAAACATATGAGCTTCTAAATACTACCAAAAAACTGATTTTCCGTGAAATGACTAAATGTCCGGAATTTCCAGGGACCAAGTCCGGAATACTTCTTCTAACTCTTACCTAAACTTTCACCTTCCTGGAAGCCATTTGACTGCCGGGACCGTACGGGACCCGAAGAAATTTCTCCTCCTCTCTCCACGGCGCAGGGAAGTGACCCCATAAAGGATTTGTTTCATTTTAAAAGTAACGCCAGGTCAATAATCGAACCCCGACCCTTTCTTGTTAATTTATTTTAAACCTTAAATTCTCTGTTTAATTTGATTCCTTAAATTTTTATTAAAACATTAATTGCTGGTACTATTTCCTTCTCTCTCCCTTACTAGTTAACATTATAGGTACATTATATTTGACGCGAAACCTCACAAAATAAATCATTAATGCCATTTCTTTATAAATTATAAGTTGACAAGCAAAAAAGCGGTTAAAGAGGTACATTTTCAAAAAAAGGCACCGAAAATGGAGTAATCATTGAAGCTAGCATATCTTGTGTTTGACACATTCACGGAAACACGCGCCATTTTCGCAGGTACCCGTCTTCTAATTAATATAATGGAAAAGAGACGGGTAGCCGCGAGAATGCGGCGTGTTGCTGTCAAAACGACATATCTCTAAGGCTGCATAAATGAAAACAACTTTTTTTTATATTAGTGATACAATTTTTTTAGCACACTATGGTATAAAAGAACATTTTAATGTTAAGTACATTTATATGCATAGTGATATAAATACATAAAATGTTAAATATGAAACTTAACTAGTACTAAAACTAACTGAATAAAACAATATTTATATACTATATTGTAGTCTAAATAACTAATATTATAATCATACGTCGCACTCTAGCAGGCAGTTTCGTGGCAACGTAAGGTTTACAAAAAAAATCTTAACTCACGAGTATTATAATGTAGGTATTTAGTATTTGTAACAGTTTATTTGAATTCGTTGAAAAGAAGCAAAACGTGTATTCGCTATAGCCAGCGTAGAAGAGGAAGTGAAGTTTATTCATACACAATTATACATTTCTCCGAGATAAAAAATAACATACAATTTATTAATAAGATATTCGCATAACATAGCTACTTAAGTAAATTAAATATTTTACATACTAGTCAATTGTATTTTTATTTAAAATTGAATGAATACTAAAAAATAATACGTTACTAACGTACTACCTCAGTTTCTAAGATATTTAGAATTGTACATTATAAATACTAGGTACCAAATACTAAGTACAAATACTTCTGCTCATTTGAAAATGAATTGATGTATTTGTGAACCTTATCTATCATTTTGACATGCCACCAAACTGCCCGCTGGAGTGCGACGTATGATTATAATATCATACATTAAAAAAATATCGACAAGATTTAATAAATCACACGAAACCGCATCACTACGCTTGGGCCGGCATCCGATTCGCTCACTCGCTCTTCATTCATTCTTTTCATTCCCTCCCGTCACTGTCAGTAATGTCAGTACCATTTTGTTCTTTGTGGTGGTATGTTGTCGCGCACCGTCGAAGCCCGAGAGCGCGTGTTCAACACAAAACTTTGTTATAAAAACATTTAAAATAATTTGTGTGTAAAACTGAGTGTACTATAATATAAATATACGTAATACAGTGTAATCAACTGTTATGTTCCGTTCGTGTTATTAATAGAAGTCGTATTTTGAAAATAGA
>JALPQI010012208.1:0-34223 GCA_025490895.1 Thaumatotibia leucotreta
GAATGGATATTGCTCAGCATCATTCAGTCTACCAGCCTACCAATTTTTGTCAATATCGAAAACGAATTATTAGATAATATTTGGATCACCAAATGTACAAACTTTTTGAGAAGTGGTTATCTGGAAACTACAAATCTCATGCTGTCTGTTAATATACTTCGTAGCTTCAGTTAAGAGTGAAAGAGATAGCAACAAATCCTAAATAGTGAGATAGTTTTGGAGCAAGTAAAGTAAAGGTGGTCGTAAACTTTGGTTCCAAAGCAGGTGCTCTGGTTTCCAAACTTTGCTTTATCTACGAGCCATTTCGCTATGAATCAAGTCTGGTACAGTTGCGTTGTTGAATGGAAGTTGATTTTATAATCTTGGATAACTGACCACAATCACTACAGGGTGGGCAACAAAAAGGGGCTTTTAGAAGTTTCTGAAGGGTCGATAGTTTTTTGAAATTAAATGTAAAAATAGTACTATGTAGGTGCCACTATTCAGTACTATATAATCTTAATCTATCAGTCTAATCTGCATCCAAAAACCTCTCTGGCAACGAAAATGCACTTGTATGTGCCCTGTACAACAATCGATTCCAGTGATGATGGCATAACTTTGTCTACTTATTGCCAAGATTTGTTATTTATGTATAGTTGTGTTCTTATCTCTATATCATGCAACTATTATATTATTATGTATTATCCTACACCTCAAACTTGAAGTTAGAGAATTATCACACTGACACTTGGTTCTGATTTAACTACCCCGAAAAAGTAACATAGAACCGTGTAATAGTCGCTACTCCAAGCGATATAATGAAACTCAAACTCACTTTACGACGAAAATAGCTTGACATGTTTCGATTTTTTCCTCCTACCATTTCCTTAATAAGATAAGTTACTAAATAAACCCTTATTTATCGGGTTACCGGGTTTTCCAAGATTATGGGATATGAAGGGAGAGTACTATGTTTCAGTAAAAAGAGAGTTTTAATACCGAGCATAGATATTCAGAGATTTTGTATCAAGTAGCTATTTTTAGAAGTATAAACGGCAACACATAATAATTTTAGTAATTTTATCCTATTCCTTTCTTTTGAGATACCTACTATGTTACTTCAGGACAATGATTTCTTTAGGTGCATTGTCTCGATTGGCAGCATAAAAATAGGAGGTGTTGATTTTTCATATTTGAATAGGTTTTCCCTTCATAGCCCATATATTTGGGACGCTCTGTATACTCTGTAGATAATTTTGTATTTGAGAAATTAAAAAACTTTTTCTAACCTAATTTGTACTCTTATCATCCAACTGTAGACGAACTAATTTTTGCTCCACTTTTATAAAATTAGTTTCGTCGAAATTTCGAGCCTTCATTCCGGTTTTGAGTAACTTTGATCATTAAAATGTTTGTATCTAACGACGCGAAAAAGTTACGGCAGTTTTTATTCGTGAACGGCAAATAAATTACCAATTCAGTGAAATAAAAATCAAATAGGAAATTGAATTATTTTTTGATAACTATTTCTCTCGTTTGCTGTATACTCAACCAATGAATTCTAGACCACTCTACTTAGAATCATGTCAAAATAACAAATAGTATGTTATATACAATCTGATTTATGACGTCACTTCGACATAGTTCCTAGGGTTCTAATTGGTAGACTCTACACAAATGACTAGACATATGTACGCTCCAGTCGAAAATTCGGGTTAGGTGTTTTATAAAGGATACGGCCTACAGGCTTATTTAAAAAAGAAAGAAGAAAGAAAAGAAAGAAAAAACATTTATTCGTGACACAACATAGACATTAAAATATGAAATAAACATAAATGTAAGTAAACTAAGTGCCACAAAACGGTCTCCAATTCAGCATATTGCTGGGCTGTAGACACAGCCCAGCGCTGGTCTTCCATTGGAACCATTAGTGAGGTCACGGTTGGTAACATAAATTAAAACAACTTTTGTTCTTAATGGAGTTTAGCATCTTAATGAATTAAATCGACTCGCGATGTAATGCACCACAAGTTAAACACTTGTTGACAGATAATTTCTAAAGTGGATGTCATACCTGTCATAATATAATAATGAACAGTCACATTGCTGTTAAGAATATCGATACGACGAGGACTTAAATAAATTAATAACTATTTAGTGATAATGTAATAATTCACACATCATCATCATCACATCATCAGCCTATGTTAGTCTACTGCTGGACGTAGGCCACTCCTTTTAACTATGCGTATAGACGCATTAGGAGGTAAATGCCCATAATCGCCACGCTGGGCAAGCGGATTGGCGATCGTAGTAACGTGTTCACTATGATGACGCTGCTGCCCATCATCAATCTTCAATAAATAAATGGTCAGTGACACTTCGAATCCCTTAGTCGACTCTTACGACACCCACGGGAAGAGTTGGGGTGGTGACAAATGTATTCTTACTGCCGTCACCACACGGCCTAGTGCTTACTTCAGTCACAGTCTAAGTGCTTATTTACCTACTGTTCTATTATCTTGCGGAAACATTGCAACAAACGATTGAAAGCGAAATTGATTTACGAGTAGGTATCACAATGCTATATATTGGAAGTTGTTACACGTAATGCTTTATTATTAATGAAAGTATGGGACTTATGTATACAGAACATTTTTTTTTACGGGACGAAGATGGAAAGCAAGAACTGAGGCCCATGGACAGCTATCAGAAAATCGGCTATGCGCTCACGGCACGCATCACCACACGGCATCGGCATCGGTAATTATTTATTCATATTTTGTAAATTGTGAAATTATCCCTTTAGCTAGAGATTGAACTGATAAATCTGGATGAATTATCGCCCGTATTAGTGTGTACACTGTATACCATTACCAACTATCCCCTTCACACACACATACAACTCTAATCTAACTCTCAGTAATTTCCTGCCAAGGTTAATTTCCCGTTTATCCGAACATAACATTTCGGTCCTTCGAACCGGACGCCGACAGGGGGACGGTAAACATACTTATAAGTTTGTGAATTAATGTTTGAGGACATCCTGTATGAGCACGATAATGCTAACTTTATGGGACGCTACTTAAGTAGTGAAAGAAAATATATAGCAGTCAGCCTCCGTAGCCCAGTTGGTACGTGGTAGTGACCGTGCCTACAAAGCTGGAGGTTCGCGGCAAGAGAACCAATATTTGTTCCTTGGTCATGGCCTCATGGCTGTCTATGTATTTAATACTTTGAGCGCCGGGTACTCCCGAAGGGAGTTCTCTGTGGGTGATCCATTTTCGCTACGGAAAAATCAAGGGATCGGCTACGAGCTTAGTGCGTAGCACTCGTTGGCAATGAAAGTGTTAAGTATCTACATGTATCTATCTATGTATCTATCGTCGCTTGATACCCGCACCACAAGCCTTGATTGAGCTTACCGTCGATTAGTGTAAGATGTCCCAAGATATTTATTGTATAATATAATTTTAATCACACGGCCTTTATTAAGGTTTTTTTTTATTTTAAGTCGTTTTTTAATAATTACGGAACCCTACACTGAGAATGGCCCGACATAATCTTGGCCAGTTTTATTCTATGGACTTTTATTCTTACATTAATCAAAATATTAAAAATTGTTAATACAACAACGGATGAAAGAAAATCCTGGAATATTGAGCAACCAATAACTTTTAGTAATATTCACATTCCCTCTTCGAGGAAAACTGAAAAAGCACTGGTTTAATATATTTATGTAACATTTTTTTCCTATTTATTGGAAACGTATTTTTCATAGTAGTATTAATATTTTATATTTCGCTAAAATATTTAATGTTTCATCTTTTAATGGATACGAATAAAAATGAATTTTCGTATGTACCTATTTAAGAAAAATTTTAACTCAGGGAAGTAAAGTGAATGTATAGTATAATTGCATGATTAGAGCTTAAAGAACTTTTCATCTTACTTATGTGCGATTGTGTAGATTGCCATCGATTATTTTTTTTTGCTTGAACCAAAACATGCTTCTTAATTTAGTAATAGTGATGAAAAATTCCTGTACACATTATCTTGTAGCGGCGGGTAACCACGTGAGGCCCAATGTCCATTACAAGGCCCATTCCGATTCAATTGATGTTTTTAAAGTTATTAAAATATTATCGAACTAACCCGGTTCGTATTTAACGTATTTAAGTCGATGATTGCTCGACATGTTTGTGCTTTTAAACCTTCCAAAAATTAGTAATTCCATTCCATGAGTTACGTGATATATAATTTATGGAAATGACCAAACTGACTTTTCGTATGAATCTGTCATTCGCATACATTTATTATGAAATATGAAATGAAATATGAAATATGTTTATTGCAAGAATATAGTATGTTATACAGGTTAAGTTTAATAATACAGTTGTCCTTATGTTCTACCTTCAAGGTATGCAAAAGTACTACATAACAGTAAAACACATAATATTGAAACGATAAATTGAAAGAATACTGAATGTCCATTAAAATATTACAGAATGACATATTAATTTTTATTGTATAATTTATTACATTAGAAATCACTAGAATATAATATGATTTATTAATATATATATATGTATAAAATTACTAATTATAATTAAAGAATGTCAAATTAAGCTAACTTAACTATTGTTTTGACCAGACATAAATTCTTGTACTGAATAAAAACATTCTGATAGGAGCCAGTTATTTAGAGTTATTTTAAATACCCGTAGTTGATCAGTGATCACATTCCGTTATGTGTTTTGGCAATTTATTGTAGATCTGTATGACCATAGAGTAGGAATTATTTTTGAACACATCTTTTCTTGCTCTAGGTAAAAATATTTAATTATTCCGCCTAGTTGATGTAGGAAAATAACGGCTATGTGTATTAAAATAATCAGGATGCTCTCTTACTTATCACTTATCGTCTATGTTTGCAGAATGATATTATCTTGGCTAGTTCTGCAGTTGCACATTACCATCCTAACATTCCCTACGCTACCCCACAGGTAATCCGAACTTCCCCCACATAGGGTAATGTCCGTTTTCCATTAGCCCCCGATGCACCCAATTTGCGGTAAGGGGAGTTAAAACAAAACAAAAACAGGTTGTAATTGTAAACTGGGGAAGTTTAAGGTACTTAAGGGATGCTTTCAGTTTTCACGCGTTAGAGGGAGAGCGAGTTATGTGAATACGTTTGAGTGTGACGAAGATGAAGATTTCGAAGTTGCGACTGTAATGACCTATTAGGCAATAAATGTATTTTACTTCATAAAGTTATTAACATATTCGTGAAATTAGACTGTATATTTAGATGGGCCAAAGTTTATCAAGCGGCAACCTTTAGAATCAACATTACATCGAATAGTTCACAATTTACTACACACTGGGGCTGCCAGAAATATTTAACCCAGATAAACCTAAATGCAAAAAATATTATGCCCCCGGGGTTATTTTTGGTATTTTGTCAGTCACCCACTACAAAAAGCTAAAAAAAAGCATCGGTGTTATAGCACCTGGTAGGCTTAAATGGGTTAATTAGACAAAATATTTTGAAAAACTCCAGGTTGATCGAGACGTTTTATATTTATATGTCTCTGTATCGTAAATTCCATCAAAATATGAAAAGGCATGTTTTTGAAATAGTTTTAAATATACTATATTTTGTACGTTATAAAATATGATAGAGTATTTATTGCTACTGTTTATCATTTTTAGATATTTAACATGAAATAATATCTTCCACTTGCCCAACGTGGCGATGATGGGCATTTACCTCGCGTCTATAACTCTATACTCATAGTTAATAGGAGAGGCCTACATCTAGCAGGGGACTATCATAGGCTGATGATGATGAATATCTAAAAAAAATCTGTTAACAAAAACCAAAAAGTTTGCGTTAAAACAATACAAACAAAAACAGGTTGTAACTGTAAACCGAGTAACTTCAGGCTACTTAAACGTGTTTAAGAGTTCGCAAAACCCTTGAGTAAAGGAATAATTACGTAGAGTTCGCGGGGTTTTCTTACTGATTGTAATAAGAGGGCAGATAAGTAACGTTTATTTGATCGTTTTACGGCTGACCCGCCCTTAATGGGGTTGGGGAAGTTCGGAATTTGATATTCGGTGTTTTAGAATCAGGGAAAGATTGCGGTTGTAAACATTAATGAAGGTATTCGTGAATGTTAATAGAATCTTCAATCAAAAACTGAATCAAAAGCCTGAAGAATGTTTAAGAAATAGATTTTATTTTTGTGTTAAGATTTTTTTGGAAAAAATGTTTTTTGTCACAGAAATAATGCATTTTTCTCAATATTTGCTAAATAATTTTTTTATCACCATCATCAATAGTTAGAACTGATTACAGAAATAAAAGAAAAAACAGATCTATATCCTTAGAAAATATGCATATTCATCAAAACCGCACCCCACGAAAGTATAAGTAATACAAATATATTCAATTTTACTTCCAGTTTCGGAACTTTTTCATTCGAAAATCCTGTTAAAAATCGTCGCCTCCGGTCTCAATATGGTGCCCTTACCGCAACAAATGTCCTTAAGTAACTTCCAAAAACTCCTTTCTCATATCAGGCTTCGTAAGACTATGACTCTTCTCCCTATACGTTCATGGGTGATTTTCGCATCAAACGATTTCGCAGACAAGAGTTTTGCAAAGAGATCAAGTTAAAAATGGCGTCTGTTTACCTGTGACAAAGGCGCGTTAAATATTTTATTTTATTTGCACCCTCTTTATGCCTAATGGCAGTCGTATTAAGTTTGTTTGATGTCGTGTGATTTGTTTTAATATGGTCCTTGATTATTATTCAGGGGAGAATGGTATACAGGTATGGTTATGGGGCCTTTAACTGCTAATATAACTATGGATACGTTTGCGCGAGAGGAGATTATGGCGTCGACTATTGGGGATTTGGCAATAGTAACAATTATATTCACTTTTATTCTACGGAAAAAAACAATAAAACAATTTTTTATCGCATTACAGTTGTATATTTATATTAAATAATTAATACCTGTAGATATCTAAGGCATCCAATCATGTTTAGTCAGCAGGTCTAGCCAAGATGTCATTTTGTGAAAGTACACGTGACTTTTCGTATAATTCTGTAATTCTCATACATTCATTATTTATTACGATTGCAGAATGGCATCTTGGCCACGTATTTAAGTCGATGCTTTGGCCGAGGGTGCTCCGGACGAGGAGCCTCTTAATGGGTCGAAACATGTCGAGTTATCATTGACTTAAATACGTAACTAACCCGGTTCGATAATATTTTAATATGTTTGAGTCTCACGTTAGTTATTATTCTAAAACTTACATTACCGCGAGAAATCAATCGCACATCGCATTTCGCTATACTAATCCCCGATTCAGTTCAATGTTACGTTGCCATAGCAACCCGAAGGCAATGCCACCGCCAAACCCAGAAAGATTTAAGTATATTGAACATAAAGTGTATATAAGTCATTTCAGATAAATGGCATATGAATGTTTGCCTTCCATTCCAGCAGACATCAAAGAAGTTGAGAATTATAGGAATATATTAAATCGATTGCCGCTCTGTAAACGTTTTGATAAGACGGGCTTGTTATCATTATGAATCGGCTCGCTGGGTTCTGCGATTCATGGTAATATTATCTAGATTTTAGGGGAAAAAATATTTCGTGTATTTATTGTACCATATGTGGCATGGTGAAGGTAGTAAGAATATATCTGTCACCACCCCAACCCTTCACGTAGCGTGGGTGTCGTAAGAGTCGACTAAGGGATTGAAGTGTCACTGACAACAAGTTTATAAAAAAATTATGGTTGTATGATACGCATGTTAAAATGTAGGCTTTTTTCTAACTTGTGTCGGTTAACCGACACTCGTTTTGAAAAAAACTTACTTTCCACGCGTGTATCATAAATAAGTATACTATACCTACGCGATATAATCCGTCAAAATAGTGTTATTTCATGAGTAACCATCGCGAACTGAAGAAAATATTAGTTTTTAAATCGGACTAACAGAGCATATACCTACTCGTACACCTGACGTTTCGAAGCTACATTTAAGTAAATATCAGATATATTTAAGATGCTTAAACCTTTAAGCAGGGGCATTAAGCTCTTAACGTGTACTTAAACATAACGCGGCTTATTCCGCCCACCGTATCGTACCCGTATAAATCTAATACTACCTTAAAAACCCTTTCTGAAATACGCTTAACGGTTTACTCCTCTTAGCACTTCGAAGCTGAATTAGCCGAGAATTCTAGGTCCTTTATGCCAGTTTCTACGAAGCAGATTATTCTATAAGGCCTATACATCCCAAAGTAATCACAAAATTAAATAAAAAAACTAAAAAGCGACTTCAATCGATTTCTCCAAGATTAAATAAAAAAAAATTGGTTCACGGTTCTCGGAGATATCGAATCCGAGTAAAAAAATCGATCGAATTGAGAACCTCCTCCTTTTTTGAAGTCAGCTATGGTGGAAACTGTGGCCAGTTATTGAAGAATACCCAGTTATTGATTTTTTTATGTGACGAAGGTAGACAACTGAGCTCTCAGCCCATCTGATGGAAAGCGGAAACTGAGGCCCATGGACATAGTAACCAAAAAATCGAGGTGATTTTTTGGTTACTATAAATTAGATGGATTGCCTCTATGCCAGTGATTACACCGGCTATCTTACCCCCAAACCGAAACACAGTACTAACTATTTAGCGGCAGGTTAAAGAGTAAGACGGTGGTAGCTATCCGGGTCCGCCCTGGACGGGATCCTACCACCAGCAAATACATTATTCTAAAGTTCATTCTGATAAATTCATCATCATTTTGTATAAAGATTTTGATTTGATTTGATTTGACAAGGCGTTCTCCACGAGTCAACCTTACCTTGTATTTTTACATGTTTAATTCAGGTGCCAAAAGGAGCGTACCCCCAGACCCTCGCGATCGGTACCAACATTAGCCAAACACAATAAATAAAACCAATCTCAGACGCATATTGAAATCGCATTCAATTTGAAGACGGTCTGAAGGCAGTTTTACTATCACATTTGAGATATGAAATGATTTATGTATTGCTGTTTTATTTTCCTTGTACAGACAGCATCAGATGTATCGACCAAGGAGCTCAGGATGCTTAGCCAAGTGGCCAATCGCTAACGCTTAGTAGCGTATCGTAGTTTTCCCTCTCTATCACTCTTTCATATTAGTGCGACAAAGACAGTTAGCTGCCTTTCGCGTACGATTGACGATTAAGCGTTAGCGATTGCCAACTTGTCTAAGCACCCTAAAATATCGAAGCACGACTCTATTGTTATGGTGTTAGAGTGCGTGTTCAGATATTTTTGGGCATCGTGGCAGCTCCTATATATCTGATGGCGATTGCAAGTAGTCAATTTTAGGAGAAACGCTATCCATACTAAATGTAATTGACAATTGGTCAATTTGGTCATATTTTGGTCGTTGTTGCGAACGGACGGGCCATAATTATTTTTAGCAATTAAATCGTTTGCAAAAATCTTGCCCCAGATCGCGGTCGCGAACGCTAGTGCGTATCTATATCACGCGTGTTTGAACAGTTTCTAGATTATGTGATTTTAAAATGTCTGATAAAAGCCAAAGCCCCTTCGGCTGGAGTTCGAAAATGCCTAGTAGTCCTCCGTCTACCCCTGTACCGCAGCTTATGTGCAAGAACAAGAGCCCAGAGCTTACCGTGGTATTAGGTGGATTTTTGTAAGACGTCCCAAGATATTTAATATTTTGTTTATTTATTTTATTATCCCAGTAGTATTGGGCCAATACCGACATACTATTTTTACAGCCATATTAAAGTGTGCCACCTACTAGCAGTGACACTTAAACTGAATCATTAATAAGTCCGCTTCGCTTGCAATCTGAGCGTTACACTTATCTCGACTATCCCTAAAAAGTAATTAATTCCTTTCCCCCCATAAGCAGCCCTACCGCAAATTACGAAATCCGCAAAATTTGGGGGATTTCTCTCTGTCACTCTAATGACGCCTTTGTTGGAGTAACCGAGACAAATCCCCGAAAACAAAGTTCGGTGTTCTCGGTAATAGGCCGGTAAGCGAAACCAGTAAAACGGTATTTAAAAAATAATGAAACATGCCCGTTGGCTTATTTTTTGGCAAGTCAAGCGTTTTTAATATTACTGCCTTTATTGCAGTGAGAGAAAGATGTAATCGCGATTAAAATGAACGAAAAAGAGAAAAAGAACTGAAAACTAAGCTTGCTTGTCTTTGAGTTCTGCTTGAAAATTATTTTCAAGTATAGCCGTAGCCTAGTTAGTAGTGACCCAGCCTATGAAGCTGGAGGTTCCGGGCTCGAATCCCGGTGAAGGCATTATTTGTTCTTTGGTCGTGGCTATGTATGGATTTAAGTATCTATATGTAACTACCTATTATATAAATCGTCGCCTGGTACCCGCATCACAAGCCTCAATTGAACTTATCGTGGGACTAGAAAGCGATTAGTGTAAGATGTCCCAAGATATTTATTTATTTAAGTATATGGATCAATAAAAACGAATTATCAATGTAGCCAAGTTTACTGAGGTGGAGGCCTTGGGTTCGAATCCAGGTAAATCTACGTGTTTGTTTTGCGTTTTCTGTACTAAACGAAGTACTATCTTCAAATAGTTATTTACGTTAAATGACTATCAACTGTTAAATACCGAAATCACGTTAAATATTCGCGTTATTATTTCTTAGCAATTAAACATCAAACTATTATTTTCAAATCGACTTCACAAAAACGGAGGTTCTCAACTCGACTGATTTTTTTTGTATTACTTCACATATCCGAAGATCAGAACCGATTTTCAAAAAATACCAAATCGGGGTCTGAGGATAGGATCTTGGAGAAATCGGCAAAAGGCGATTTTTTTGGATTATTTGATAATTGCCTTAAAAGGATCAGCCAATATTTTTGTTACATTGTAGTCTCTCTATAATAGGTAAAACAAAGAAACAATACAAGCCACAACACAACTGACCACACATAACCCTTATTACAATACGCAAAGAGCCCACAAACATTCAAAACCACATTATAACAAAACTGCAAGTCACATCAGCCAATTAACTGCACTGACTCGCTTTTCCCCATTCGTAGCACCGGTGCTACGTGCGCTTCGTAGCAGCTACGCCGGTGGTTACGGGGCATATTTTCGGAATTTGCTACGAGAAAGGTAAGGCAAGAATGGGAGTAGTACATTGTGCATCAAGGGAGGTAAGTACAGAATTACTAACGAGTGTTAGATTAGAACCCCAACGCCGTAGGCTGAGGGCTTTTAATGACTGGAGTTAGTATTCCGCTTACCGACCGTGATGCATACAATGTTTTTCATCACACTTGCGGACAAAAATAGTACATTACGACATAAGTGCGAAAAACTTGTTTCGTTTTCGTTTTTGCACGTGTCTCGTAAGACGTTTTTTAGTACAGGTGGCCCTCCGAAGTTTTGAACCTGACGTAAATTGACCCACTTCTCGCACTAGAGCCTAAAAAAGGCACCATCTGTACTAAAAAATAAGTTTTAAGACAAAATATTGTTCTTTAACGTACAGACATTTCTATTACTCCCTAGGGAATTTCACTTTTCTATTACTCCCGCTACGCATGCAAGCAATGGGGCGCTGAGAAGGCAAGTGTGATGAAAACGAGGTATTCCTGTTACTTTTGAGGCGAAGCAATAGTGTCAGCCTCAGTAGCCTAGTTGGTACCTTGACTACAGCGTTGGAGGTTCCGGGTTCAAGTCGTTAAGACTTTGAGCGCGGGGCACTCTCGAGGGGAGTTCTCTGTGGGAGGTCCATTTTCGCTACAAAGCGGAAAAATCACGGGATCGGCTACGAGCGTAGCGCGTAGCACTCATCCGCAACGAAAGTGTTAATTTCACCGTTAACAAACAAATAAGTTAAAAACGAAACAAATCTACAACATCAAATAAAAATTTACTTCCAAGTCATTTTTAGGGTTACAGACGGATATGGCGAAACTATAAGGGTTCCGTAGCCAAAATGGCAAAAACGGAGTTTCGCCATATCCGTCTGTCCGTCTGTCAAAATTTTATTCGGGTACCTCCGCAACAGAACTGGTGAATAGAGGATGATTTTCGTTATTGGCTGTAATCCTATAATGTGGGGTATATTTTGATATATTTTTTTCTTTTTTTTTTTAGACTATTTCAATACTTTTTACCATTTCCAATACTTTTTATCATAACAACAATATGTTAATTTTTTTTTTTTAGGGTTAGGTTTTTTCGTCAAGTCTATTCTTATTTTTTGATTGTCAGGCAAAAGGTGTGGTAATATTAGAACACATTGTGGTAGCATTGTAATCAAAAAGAAGTTTTATGACGAGTTACGTCGAAAAACTTATTTCGAAAAAAGGTTAATTATCGCTGGAACCAAGCCGAATCCAGGAAATTTAATAAAACATTAAATACTCTAAATATGCTCAGGAATTCAGGATTAAAATCTTTCGGAATGCTCATGAGCACCGTGTATAGTACTCAAAACTGTATGTAATGAACAACATCGTATTTTTAAATTACTCCATTCAGAAATAATTTATATACCAAAGAACTGAAATAAAACCGTTATTTTGTATGGAGATAAACCGGTATCCGATCCCTGTGCTCCATATGATAGTGGCATAAACAGGGACGGAAACCGTTATATTCTCCATACAAAAAGAACAGTTCTTTTTTCGTTCTTTTTCGTTCTTCGGTATATAAATTGTAAGTTAATGGAGTAATTTAAAAATATGATATTGTAAATTACATAAAATATTAAGCAGTATGTAAAGAGTATAAAACATTAAAAAATATTGGGCTATTTCGAGGTTTTTGTAAAATACCGGTTCCGGTCCCCGGGTATAAAACACCAGTGTATACAGACCTTTTTTACAGAGTAGCAACGTCAGTATTAATTTAAAACGTTTCACTCAAATTTCTTGGAGAACCTTTTATGTATAATAACGAGATGTTTTTCTCTAGAGCTGTTGTCCTTTGGAATTATAAATAATATAATAGACCGATGCGAAGAAGTACCTACGTTTCAATACGGCATTGTAAAATATATAAATATCTTGGGACATCTTACACAAATCGACCCAGTCCCACGGTAAGCTCAATTAAGGCTTGTGATGTGGGTACCAGGCGACGATATACATATACAGGGTGGGAATGAGTATACCGGCAGACTTTATCCATGAATTTTTGATGACAAAATAAGTAGAAAATCATATGTGACATATGTCACTTTCGAACAAAAAAAATATTTATTTTAATTCTATGTTGTGATATTTTGATAGATACATATAGATACTTAAATACATACACAGCCATGACCAAGGAACAAATATTTGTGATAAATAAATACACAGATAAAGCCCTCGCCGGGATTCGAACCCAGAACCTCCTGCTACTACGAAGCAGGCCGTAGGCAGGGTCACCAACTAGGCTACGAAGGCTGAAAATAAGAGAGGTAAATAAGAAAATTTAACATTCTATTTATTTATCTATTTATTAGTTACAGCCCAAGGTCGTAATTAATTTAAATTTGATCGCCGTTTTAAGGGCTCCGCAGTTACGAGGAACCCTTATAGTTCGCCGCCGTTGCCGCCGCGATGTCTGTCTGTCTGTCTGTCTGTCTGCACGATAGCATAGGCCGTTATTACTAGAAATCTGCAATTTGGTACCGGTATACAAATTAATCATGCCAACAAGTGGTTGAATAAAAACCAGATTTTTTTTTCAGCTACCTCCCCAACTGCTGAAGTGGGGACGATTTTTTTATTTGCTGTAATCCTATTGTGTTGGGTGTAATTGAATAGGCCTCTTAAAAAGAATAAGGGTCTTAAGAATAAAGTTTTTTTCTAAAGTCAATATTTTCGGAGATAACAGCCCCAAAATAACAAAAATTGTGCTTTCGATCTTTTTCGACTTTCGATCCGTGGGTTTAAAATATATGGAGAAAATCATAAATGGGCGTATAGAATACTTACTTTAAAATAAGACTGTTTCGAACATAATCGGCCTAGCCATTTTTGAATAACTACGGAACCCTACACTGAGAATCGCCCGACATGCTTATGGCCGCTTTTTATTTATTTATTTAATCTTTATTGCACAATAAATAAAGTACAAAAGGCGGACTTAATGCCATAAGGCATTCTCTACCAGTCAACCATTAGGCCAAACAGAAATTAAAAGTATTGGTGCGGTGAAAGACACAAGTAAAAGAAAATTAAAACAGCAAACAAAAAAAAATACTACAATACATGTTGATAAATATGAATACACAATAAAAACAAATATATACAATTATCAAATATTTAAATATATACAAAGAATATAGTATACATACATACATACCATAAGTACCCGCTACTAAACTACTACGAATCCTATTTACGAGACTCTTCCAATAAATGCTTACGCAACTGACGCTTGAACACATGCTTGGGCTGAGCCTGCCGAATTTCCAAAGGGAGATCATTCCATAGACGGATCGCATGTACGACAAAGGAGTTGGACATAGATCCGGATCGATGCTGAGGAACACAGAGTATGAGTTTACGGGAGGAACGGAGCTCACGGCCCGGCTGCGCAGTAACAAATCGGAATTTTGAACGCAGGTACTCTGGCGCTGCCGGGTCGAACAAAACACTGTATAGCGTACACAGGATTCGCAGACTTCGTCGCTCTCGAATACGGAGCCAATTGAGTTTCTCACGAAAGTAAGATACATGATCAGATCATACTTCCGGAGGCCAAATATGAATCGTATGCAATTATTTAGGAGCCTATCGAGCCTGTCCAAAAGTGCTTGTGAAATGTTAGTGAGACACACATCCCCGTAATCGATGACAGGCAGCACTAAGGCCTGTATCAGCAGAGTCTTTGTATTTACTGGCAGAAATAGTTATTTATTATACAAGGGGGCAAAGTTGTTGTTTAACTGTCGTGCCAATATTGAGACCTGAGCTAGCGAAAGATTCCAAAATTGAGCCACGAGCGTAGCGAGTGGTTCAAAAACTGGAATCTTGAGCATTGCGAAGGTCTCAAGGCACGAGAGTTGAACAAACTTTGCCGCCAAGTATAATACAACTTTTTTCCCCTCACTATCGCGAGGAAATATGATTACAAATCTCATCCAAATGTAAATTAACTTAAAGAAACCATTTAAAACTCAATGTCGAAACGTATCGTAGAATAGAGTTAATTCTGGAATTTAAATATAGCCAATGGCTTACAAAGTCACCCATGAATCGACCAATTTAACATGTGAGCTCCGATTGCGCATGTTTACTACGGTCATACAGATCCACTTATACTAGGCAGTAGGGGGCTATAGGAATTAGAGCAATGTCAAATTACTTTATTCACAAGAGTGTAAAAAGCGTTTTTACCCGCTCGTATTAAACGATAAACGAGCGCTTTACGAGCTAGTGAGGGGAAAATGTTTAAACCTATACAACGATCTTAGGGTGTACGTTACTCTACGACACAAATCGGAAACCATGGGCTCCCACGTTAAACCACGTTTATCATTTTATATTATTTAATATCGCTAATAGTTTATAAAATTAATACCAAATCCAAGTATGTATTCAAACTTTGTGCTCAATTGTCGTTACAAACCTAAAATTAAGGTATTTTAATTACACGCTGATTGGTTGTCCCGAAAACTAAAAAAGCTCATATCAGAGAGAAGATAAAATTCAGAATAATTTTAAGCAAAGTCATGGGCAAAAGTAAGCATAATTATATTTATTACGTTTGTTTTCTTCAATTTCGGCACGTCAGAGACGTCAGACGGCGAAATTACGAATACATCTCAAAGGCCCTCATAAACTATTCACTTAAGGCCGGACATGTTTATTCGGGCCCTTATTGCGATAAATAATTCCAGAATTGCCCAAATATATGGGAACGTTCAAGGAATACTAGAAATAATAACAATAAATAAATTGTTTTTAAGCTTTCGTGAGAATTGATAATGATAAATATAAATAATTAAACGGTTAAACTTGTACTCAACGTATATTTAGTCGCTACACGCGACATTTTTCAGGTAGTCTAGGTCTCTATTTATCAAGCACTGGGTGCTTAGACAAGTTGCCAATCACTAACGCTTAATCGTCAATCGTAAACGAAAAGCAGCTAACTATCTTTGTCGCACTAATATGAAAGAGTGACAGAGGGAAAACTACGATACGCTATTAAGCGTTAGCGATTGGCGACTTGGCTAAGCATCCTGAGCTCTCTTTCTCGCCTAGGCTGTCCTAAACATAAACAGGTCACGCCTAGTGACTTTAACAAAAGTTTGATTATATTCGTGAATTCGGGTTTGGCCCCATAGTAAAAGTTGTTTAGTATGATCTAAAAATTAATGGGTTTCTTTCTTTGCTCTACGAGGTGATACATACTGTATACTCAAATAGCTCTCGAAATAAATAGGATTTTTTGCTACATACATCAAACAGCAAGCATTCGTTTAAATCTCGTACAAATAAAAAACCCCGTTGAGTAAATAATGGTGTTTCGCAGCAACAAATTACCTGCTTCTGAAACACACGCAACCATTTAAAACGGCACAAATATTGACAGTTTAAAACTTTTCTCGGCAAAAATACGAAACCCGACCTTAACGCTAAAAAAGTCCAGGTTCTGTACAGTTAGCAACATAAATTGTCAGCCTCCGTAGCCTAGTTGGTAGTGACTAGTGACAATGCCTACGAAGCTGAAGTTTCCAGGTCCGAATCCCGGCGAGGGCATTATTCTGTTTATTTATTTATCACGAATATTTGTTCCTTGGTTGTGGCTGTGAAAGTATTTAAGTATCTACTAGCGACCCGCCCCGGCTTCGCACGGGTATTATACCTACATATAAACCTTCCTTTTGAATTACTCTACCTATTAAAAAAAAACTCATCAAAATCCGTTGCGTAGTTTGAAAGATTTAAGCGTACGTCCCTTTGTACGCTTAAATTTTCGTTGTATAGGGACAGAAAAAGTGACTATTTTATACTTTGTAGTATGGACAGCCTTCCGCACAAACATCTCTATCCTGCAGCAACTAAAAATGGAAAAGAGACAGAGCTTATCTACTACCTGCTTACAACGAATAGTACGATACTTTGGCCATGTTGCACGCAGAGAGACTAACAACTTGGAACGCCTAATGGTACTGGTAAAATCGAAGGCAGAAGACCTAGACGCAGAAGTCCTAAGAAGTGGTCAGACCAGATTTCTGAGGAACTGGACTTATCAGTCAGTGCAGCACTTCAACAAGCAACGGAGCGTAACCGATGGAGACAGCTGGTTGACGGAATCAGAAGGAGTCACGATCCTAAGCAGTGAGGAAACGATTGAAGAGAGAGAGATGTATCAATATCGTCGCTTGGTACCCACATCCCAAGCCTTAATTGAGCTTACCGTGGAACTAGGTCCGCTGATCACCGGTAAAAGTGACAGATGGTGTCATCTATTGGGCACTACGGTGATCATTGGTACGTTCAGACACTGTTTCTGACCGTACCCAACTTGTTTAATTTGCGCGCACCTTTGTCCAGGAAAATAAAAAATAAACTTTTTGTCTACATTTTCGTAATACAGAGGATGTCAAAGGAATTTTTCGGAGAGAATTTTCCGTTTTCCCGATAGGAATTCGCGTTCGGCGAGTCGGTCGTTTATTGAAATTGGTTTTGAGAGTGGTTCGACATAATTTAATTCTTTGCTAAGTCGCTGTTCCCTTAGAAATGTAGTTATACATCGATGTACTTAAATTAATAATTTATTTGGACAGATAATTTGAGATATGATTTAGGGTTAGCTGGGTCAAAATTCTTTTCGTTGTCTAGTTTTGTGTCTCTAAAAAACGTGACGCAGTGGTGATTTTTGTATGAGATGATGTTTTGTTTTCAATTTCTGATGCATGGATTAAAATCTAGCGTGAAAATGAAATACAAGTGCACCGGATTTTTTTATATACTCAGTCAAAACAGCAATTAAAAGAGTGACAGAATGGTATCAAACAAGACAACGAAAAGAATTTGTTAGCTCTAACTAATACGGGAGTTATTATTAATATGATCGTAACCTCGTTTTAACAACTTAACCCACTGAAAGCGGGTAAGCGATGAGCCATCGGTTATTGAGTAATTCGGCTGCCCTATGCAAAAATCAAGTATCTGTGTTTTGTCAAATTTTACAGGAGAGCGAAAAAACGTTTTTTTTTTTACTTTTCTTGATTGCATGTTTACTAGTTAAATTATAGCATTTATAATAGCCGTTTTTTATTATGCAAGATATCATTAATAGTGTACTGTATTTATTTTTTCAAAATTATGAGCACAATCATTTTAAAACGCAAAAACAGGTTTCTGCCTAGAATGCGATAATATAATTTTAAAGCTTTTCTACAAAGAAACAAGTATCTGTTTAATTTTAGTGCTTTGGTAGGGTTCTTGTTGATAAGTTTATAAACACAAGCATGTTTTATACTACGTTTTAGATGCCTATAACTTAGTGTATGTCATGCTTTTGTAAAATATATTATTTCAGTATTAATGCAGTAGGTATTGGAGTATTTCATAGAAAACAAGGTCCTGTTCTGTTTGAATGCAAGTTATTTTAAAATTCATGGGTGTATGAGTTTTTTTCTGGAACAATGTATTTCCGAAACAAATACTTGAAAATTTAAATCAATTACTTAGCTTGTAGGAAACTACTTACATACCTAACCAAAAAATAACTTCAAACCCGACAGTCTATGGAAAATATCTGGACGCACGCGTGGAAGACGTAAAAATAAAAAGTTATAGTTTTGTTCAATTAATCTGCAAATCAACATACAATATATATATATATATATATATATATATATATATATACATGCATATTTTTACTTACACCTGGTACAGAAAATAAAGATAAAGGTATCCATATACATCACCCTTATTCAAACATCTGTACTAACTAGTTCACATTCCTCTATTTAATCAGAGTGATTGTGAATTTTCTAGTTGTGCATTCAAAATAGTTGCTAATTATTTGGCATTAAAGGCACTTACTTTTCCAAAATCTCTTCTTGAGACATTGATTTGTAATGTAGTAATTCATACACTAAATATTTTTCTGTAAGAAGTCCACTACTTTATATTTATTCATTAAAATTGTATTTATAAAATACAGTCCTATGTCCGTTTTTGAAGCAACCTTCCACCACGTTTTTCAATAACAAATTCTTTAAAGTGTAATATTTATTATTTTTCATCACATTTAGCTAGTGGTAGAAACTACCCCAATTCTCTAGTTATTACTTTTTAAACATATAGAAACTATCTGTTTTGCCCTATGGCGAGCGTTTGAATAAAATTATTATGAATTATTCTTTATATCAGCCGTGTGGTGACGGCAGTAAGAATACATTTGTCACCATCCCCACTCTTCCCGCGGGTGTGTCGTCGATCCTTTGATTTGATTGATGATGGGCAGCAGCGTCATCATGTGGACACATAACTGCGATCGCCAACCCGCTTGCCCAGCGTGGCGATTATGGGCATTTACCTCCTAATGCGTCGATACGCATAGTTAATAGGAGAGGCATACGTCCAGGAGAGGCATACGTCCAGCAGTGGACTGAAATAGGCTGATGATGTGATTCTTTATATAAATCCTATTCTTTGCGTCTTTTCATTATGAATAATATACATATACCGCCAGGAAAACACTTCAGTTATCAGATAATAAGCACTTAAATAACACTTCTCGTATACGATCTATGACTGACAAACCTATGAAAAAACAGGCATCCATTAGTTTAATTTAAAAAAGGTACCACAAGACAATTTCTATCCGAAATTTAAATACTTAAATATAAATATAAGGTTTTGGTATCCTAATAAAATGAAAATTTCTAAGCTAAAGTCAAGTAACTTAGCGATCTATATCAATATTTCTACCCTGAAGTCAAGTAACTTGGCGATCTATATCAATATTTCTACGCTGAAGTCAAGTAACTTAGCAATCTATATGAATTTCAAGTATCTTTCGCAAGATACTTGATTTCAAGATAGAATTAGGGTATATACTTGACTTTAGCGTAGAATACCCCGTTGAAAAAAGATACTTGGATTTTTGAAAGTTCTGTAACTACAAAACTATTCAGTAGTAAAAAATAAATAAAATACTGAAAAATGTATTTTAAAACAGTGAATCGAATGATAAAAAAAAAACTTTTTGATAAATTTCGAGATACTTGATTTCTGCATAGGGCAGCCGAATTATTTATAAAATTGGCGTTATTGGTTGATTGGATTGGATTTTTAAGTTGGTCCCTAATTGTGTCATCTAAATAGTAACTTCGATTTTTTTTTATTAGTGCAAAGGATTCCACATTTTTTTCTTAAGTGGTACCCGTAGCCGTACCATGAACTTGCGCGGCGTTATTAACGCGCGTTTACTTTCTATCCATCTCGCTCGTACTCGTATATTGGTGCGAGCGAGCCGTATAGAGAGTAAACGCGCGGTTATAAGGTAGCAGGGGCTCATAGTACTGCTACAGTGCCTAAAGCCCGATTTAGACGGTGCGAGTTTCTCGCCTCGACCATGCAATTATCGTACCACGAGAAAAAATATCGTATCATGTAAACTATTCGTACGATATCGCACGAGAAGAGGCGATAATTGCCTCGCCTGTAATGATGGGACATATCCGTCTAAACAAGATCTGAATGCGAGAATCGTATTTCGAGTTCATGTACTTACGCTGTTCTTCTTTGCCCTCCATGGTCTTCAACATCAGGTGAGTGGACCTGATGTTCACTCCACCAAAATTATGGCTTAATGTAGGTAATGAAACTCGCACCGTCTAAATGGGCCATTAGTAAACAAAATTCCATTACCTACAGATTTTATTTTGAATATTTTCTGTATTACAAATAGGCAAATGATTATAATAATAGTTTTTGTCGGAGATATAAGTTACTAAATCTAGAAAACGATAAGCAATGTTTTGCTTGGAGTGGTCTTTGCTTGGTCCATGCAGGTTTACAGGTAGATGATACCAACCTATGAACAGGTGGCTGGTGACCTGACAGTATAAAAGGTCACTACTGCAGTGTTCATCAATTCATTCCCGTGTTAGACATAGAACGATTCACACTTGTCTTGTTATGTGAAGGGTTTACATTCTTACGAAGGAAGTTGTTTCTATGGGGTGTGCATCTATGCATGGACGCAAGCTTAGACCTCTCCATTCGTTTTCTACTACTGCGTAGATGCGTGGATACAAGATTCTGAGTGCTGTTGGTGGCGAGTAACGAGAAGCTAGGAGGCAGATAACTGGAGTCCTGCCCCTCTTAGCTCGGCTGTCATTAGGGTTCCCGATATCAGCAAGTGGGATAAAGAATCAAGGCTCACGGAACAGTGAATACTGGTATTGTACCACATGTAAACGGTAAGGTTTAAAATCGACAACAGTTGGTAAGGTAATGATTGTTCACTATGTTTGCAGTTAAGTTTGATTTGAGTCGTGATTTAGAAAACTGCTTTGTTCTTTTTTTGTGATTACTGTTGTAAGAAAACGTGTGGGTAGGTATCCTACCCTATTAAAAAGAAATAATAACAGTAATTCTAGTGATTTCAAAGTATATCATGACCCATACTTATTACTTACTTAGTTGTGAAATACTAGCAGTACCAAAATATGGGCAGGTAGCCCTTTGTTTTGTTTTGTTTTAGAATCTACCAAAAATTAATTTGTGATAGTGATAAACATTTTCAATCCATGCCTTGTGTTAAAAGTTTTCTATGCGTGTGAAATTACCGTTACAGATGTTCAACTTCAAGATCAACAAGCTCACTGTCATAGTAGTCTACAGTTTCATCCATGATGAATATGCTGTGACGATGAAACGAGCGCAATTTCTTGCGATACCTATGTCCAAGAAATTAAGAATTGAAGACGCCAACTCTATGGTTATTTTGGAGCAACGGAAATTAAAGGACAGGTTTCTTTCCAATTGTTTTAATGAAAAATTAGAAGCAGTAGTTTAAATAACTAACGGTTGACATTTCTGTTTGTAACGTTAAGTTTTTTTGTGTTCTTAATACGTTTTATTATTTGCGAGATTAATTTGATTATAGTAAAGTGAAGGACAATCTTATTTTGATTTCGAGTATAAGATGAGGTCAGTGTCTAACCTCAAACTTTAGGTACTTAGTGTTATGATTAGGTCTAGCATTCCAATTATCTCAACATCTGTTCAAAACTGCTTATTGCTAGTCTACTTGAAAAAAAAAGGGAAATCAGTCTGCTTTGACTTTACTTTGTTTTTGTGATAAAAATGATACCGTGCAATTTGATATTTTCAGTTCAACATGGTTAACCAGAGCAACCTGCCGGCATCATGGCTGTTGCTGTCGTCATGTTCCGACGGCGTGGCAGAGGATGAAGACTGGTGTCGCTGCTGCCTATCGTGAACACGTGGTTCAATGCGTGGTGTGTCCACACCATTACAACAGACAGCGTTGTTAATCCGGTGAGAAGTTCACATTTTGTTGGGCTATTTGAGCCCTGAGCTAATTAGTGAAACTAATGTTGTAGTAGTCGTCGAGAGCTTATGCTTTTGAGTTTATCAAATTGAAAAGGCCGATGATGATGATATTGATGATGACTGTGGTCATGAAGGTCATGATGAAGGTCATGATGAAGGTCATGATGAAGGTCATGATGGTCATGATGAAGGTCATGATGAAGGTCACGATGAAGGTCACGATGAAGGTCACGATGAAGGTCACGATGAAGGTCATGATGAAGGTCATGATGAAGGTCACGATGACGGTCACGATGAAGGTCACGATGAAGGTCATGATGTGGTCATGATGACGGTTATGATGTTGGTGGTGGTAGTCATTTCTTATTATTTGAGCTGTCAATAGTTTCAATTTGACTACTTTAGTTCAATTAAAGTTGTGGTTTTAATTATTGGAATTAGTCATTTAGTTTGCAATCGTAGAATGAAACTTTTTACATTCAATTTGGTTACGTTTTCTCAGACTGCATACACCATTTTATCATTCGTAATCGTAGGTGTAAAATCGGATCTATTTTTCCGTCTCCGTGCGGCCACGATTGTGGGTGGCATGCGTTTGGTTTGATGGTGTAATCGGTCGATGTGTTTTTGGTTTGGTTACGAGTTACGAGGTAGACCAATTATTGCTGGATGGAAGCAATTGTGGTTTGGTTACCGGATGGAGGTAGACCAATTTTGTTGTTGCTGGATGGAAGCAACTGTGGTTTTGGTTACCGGATGGAGGTAGACCAACTTTAGAGTACTGTAACCTATTTGTCGTTTTTGTTGAACAGTTTCATTTGACAATTGCAGAACTATGTCTGTTACTGGCTAGTAAAGTAGTAAGTACATAGACTGACTAGTCTATTCGAATGTTAATGAAGTTGATTTTAATTCCCTGGGTTGATTAAACGAGTAACTAAATAATTTTTAAATTTAATGAATTCAAATCATCACTCATGTGAGCTTTCAATGGACCGACAGCAAGTCCGAGGGATTGAGCGTGATCTAATAATCGCATCGGAAGTTCCGAAGCATGTAAAAGGTGCACGTGGACTGCTTTTTATGTGCAGTATACTCTTTGCGAGGAGTAGCACTTACGCGGCTGAGATGGTTAACTTCTGATAGGTTATTGGATCCTAACAATCCGATGGACTGAAATGAAATCGGATGGTTATGATGGTTACCTGGTTGAGTAATTTACGTTTTTGTTTGAGTCGAGAGGTTGACTAATTTGAATCATTCCTTAATTGAGATCATTTTGGTAATGCCACAAAAGAAGTTATTGTTGTTAAACGGGATGAGGTGACTATGTCACAATGTGAGTTTCCGATAGACATAAACGTGACTTGTGTTTCCTTAATTTTGATTTTACTGGTAACTGAAACTGAGCTGGTGGCACTATCAAAATTGTCTAACAAATTGAAGTTCATAAATGATTGAATACAGATAACATTTTGTTGTTAATGAAAATGCTAGAAAGCCAAGTACCACGTGAAGTAGATGAAGATTGTTGTGGCATGAAGGATGAGGTTCTCAGTTCGGTTGGTCGACCGTACCAGAGGCTTGATCGTAGCCGTAGCCCGTTAGAAGTCGGTGTCTACCTTTGAGTAGTCCGTGGGTACGCGGTGCGCGATAAGCTCTGGCGGAGGTCGGGTCTTGTAGAGACCGTAGAGTCAGGGTTGACTCGGCGATCCCTTGGGGATGCGCGTAGTGTGTGGTTATGTGATAACCAATAGGCCACGAATGAGAGACCTGCTTCCGAACGTTTGCCGTCATGTGTTTTACGTAAAAGGTGGCTATGAAAGCCAGGTGGTACTTGTCTGGTCTTGCATTTAAATTGGTGGTAATGAATTGACTTTAAGTGATCCTAAATTCAGTTGCAAAGAATAAAATTATTTTCCTTGAGTTGAGTTGATTTTACGTAGACAGATAATTTGGTCAGGAGTAACCGAGTGGTGACAAAGATTACTGATGTACGTGTTTGTTTCAGATACAAGCGAGGACGCTTGTCTTGTCAGTATGGCCGTGTCGGAGATATAAGTTACTAAATCTAGAAAACGATAAGCAATGTTTTGCTTGGAGTGGTCTTTGCTTGGTCCATGCAGGTTTACAGGTAGATGATACCAACCTATGAACAGGTGGCTGGTGACCTGACAGTATAAAAGGTCACTACTGCAGTGTTCATCAATTCATTCCCGTGTTAGACATAGAACGATTCACTCTTGTCTTGTTATGTGAAGGGTTTACATTCTTACGAAGGAAGTTGTTTCTATGGGGTGTGCATCTATGCATGGACGCAAGCTTAGACCTCTCCATTCGTTTTCTACTACTGCGTAGATGCGTGGATACAAGATTCTGAGTGCTGTTGGTGGCGAGTAACGAGAAGCTAGGAGGCAGATAACTGGAGTCCTGCCCGTCTTAGCTCGGCTGTCATTAGGGTTCCCGATAGTTTTATATCATGAACTATAATAGCACGTCTGGATTCTGCTAAGCGGAGTTTAAATAACTTTCAACTTCAAGCCAAGCGTAAAAAACTTTCAAATAAACTTCAAGTTATCTCTGAGACTTGGATATTTCCATAAACTTTGTGAACACACCGCAAAAGCTTTAGAAACAATTGCAGAGAGCATTAAATTTAGATACCACAAAAACTTCTTTAGACAAAATTATTTTAATATTTTCTTCGGTTTATTTTAGTTAAAAACATATTTTCAAACGAGATAATAATTTATATATCTGAATATAATATATCATACAAAGATAATCACCAAATTCACAAATTTTTAAACCGACTTCAACCGATTTCTCAAAGATCTCATGAGTAGAAGAGTAATTACGAATATAGCGATGATATGCCTTATCAGAGTTGCATATACAGTTCCCATCCGACTTTTTTTATGGAACAAGCGAGCAGATGAATCGCCTGATGGTAAACGATCATCGTCGCTCATGGACACCCGCAACACCCGTGGTATTACAAGTTTGACAAGTGCGTTGCTGTCCCCTTTAAGATGGGAATTAAATACTCTCTATTCTTGAAGGTTGGAAGATTGTAACGGTCCGGCAACACCGCAGGCGACAAATCGTTCCAGAGTATACCTGTGCGAGGAAGGAAATTTCTAGAAAAACGCTCGGTTGAGGACTGCCAAACATCTAAATGGTGACGATGGAAATGTCGCGTAGGACGATGACGGAAAGACATATGGAACGAACCACAAATATCTGCGCTGGCCTGTATTATAGAAGCCATTAGCCGCAGAGGACATTAGTGGATTTTGAGGATGTGGTCATCAGCCTATGATAGTCCACAGCTGGACGTAGGCTTCTCCTATTAACTATGCGTATAGACGCATTAGGGGGTAAATGCTCATAATCGCCACGCTGGGTAAACAGATAGGCGATCGCAGTAATACGTCCACTACGATGACGCTGCTGCCCATCATCTATCTTTTATCAAATAATGATCAGTGACACTTCAATCCCTTAGTCGACTCTTATGCCACCCGCGGGAAGAGTTTGGGGAGGTGACAAATGTATTCTTACTGCCGTCACCACACGGGCGAGCCTGTGGTGTTCCACTGATATTCAAAGGGCTACTACTAACTAACTATTCCCAATCCTCTGCTTTGAGCCATTAGGCCATTATTTTGTAATTTTGTAATACACGACTCCTCCTAGAGTCGCCAAAATCAGTCACCACCCCACCTAAACAACCCATTAGGCATTCCACACTTATTTATCAATTCAAATCGCTCCGGAATCGCTAAAGCCGTTAAACTATCGCAGTGAAAACGCTCCCGAATGTAGCCGAGCTGAAATTAGCATCGAGTGCCGGCAATTTAGACGATGACAGAGACGAGAGAAAAACAGACAGCCAGAAATGAGAATTTTATAGCATTTCTCAAAAAGGTTGTACATTTTGTACACACATCTTCGATATTGGCAAGAATTGGTCACCACCACCACATTTCCCAAAATTTGAAATACCAAATGTGTATTTTTACAAGACTGCCCAAAAAGGAGTATGTATATATTATTATTGTTTTTAGGGTTCATGTAAACTTGCAATCTTTTTTGTAATGCTTCAAGTATGAGGCACCGTCACCGCGAATGTCATACCGATGTAGTGCAAAATCCTTTTTCTTCGGCTTTTCACGGAAACATCCGAATTTATATTGCTGTCACCAATGAACTTCAGTATATATTGCACTGAAGCTTATTGAGACAGGGAGATTAATTCGGGCGTTTCCGTGAAAACCGAAGAGAAAGGATTTTGCACTACATCTGTAGGCTATTATGACGTTGGAAGTAATATGGCGGCCTATGCAAGTACTCGATTTTTTATAGACAAAAATTATTATAAGAAACCTAGAGTATGGTGAAAAAATACAGGGTTTTACGACAGTAATTACGAATATATAAACTATATGTTTGTTAGTTTTTAAATGGCAGTAATGTATTTATAAAAAAAAACTCAGAAAATTAACCATAACGCATCGTCTCGTCTTCATGGATTTAATGGAGAAAAAAAATAGACTGTAAACTCGTACATTATTTAATTTTCGACATGCAAAACAAACATGTATAAAAGCAGAAATAAAATGAACGATTTTCTAAATTCGGTCTAGGCGGGTACTGTCTTTTCATTTACTTGTCGCCGAAGCTAAATTTAAAAGCAATTTGCAACCCAACCTGTCATATTCTATACGTAGTAGTTGGCCGCGACTGTTGACTCCAAACCGAATTGTTAAAGTGTTTTAAGCTGGGATATGCGAGACTAGGCTACGATTAAATTATCAAAGGAATACTCTGTACAGCAACGGTATACCGGATGACCCAAGATTATAGGACATGAAGGGATAATTAGCTGAAAAGAGGCTTTATTTTATTTTGAAAATTAAATAATACTGCTTTCAAAAATTTTCAAAAAAATCTAGCTTTTTCTAGGCATCGTACCTACCTTAGTACGAAACGTTTTTTTTCGTAATTTTATGATGACATTCGGAAGAATGGATAAAAAATAACAATTTTTCTTAAGAAACATAGTAGGTATCTAAAACTAAAAGAATAACCAAAAATGTTTGGTTCAAAATTAAAAAAAAAATGTTTTTTGGTTCGATTCCCGGGCGAAGCAAGTAATTTTTTTTTTGAAAAACTTTGAATGCAGTTTTATTTGCTTTTAAAAATAACATTAAGTATTCTTTTAGCAAAATATCCTCGGTACTTTACACGTTCCCTTCGTGTCCCATAGTCATAGGACGCCCTATGGTTTAAATTTTCATTTTTACTCTTTTAGCAATACGTACGACTGTAGCTGTACTATGAGTTGTCACGTATCGGTTACGTTAGTTTATTCTCGATACGTAAAGCAGGCCATCGCGTTCGTTCTAATAAATATTTGCAAGCGCAATAGAATGCTTTACAATACATATCGGTTAAACACTAACTTAACTGATTGTCAAGTATGGCTACTGTAAGCTCAACATACTTTCTATCCATTCACACCAATACGCGAGTACTATACCGTTCGTCTGTAGAAAACAAAAGAAACTTAAACAAATATGGCTGATTTTCCATAGCATTTGTCGTCTTTGACACATATCACTGAAACACGTTCGCAGATCTATCTCTATGTTAATACTAATAGATATCAATAATTTTAACTAAAAATATATGTGAACTCAAGGTTTAAGATTTGAAGTTAATGATAAGACCAAGATTGTAATCTAAAATTTCGTGACTATGAAATAATGAGAGTTTATAGGTTTGTTTATATTTTTTCTGTTTTCTACTGAAAAATATACCAAAATGCTCTAGTATCATCCAGATTATCCTAAAAGCCGGGTCACTTACTAAGTGTACACAATCACCGAGGCTGAATTAATCTTCATTCCGAGCAATTATTCCGGATAGTGCGCGTGTGTTTCAGCATTTTGTGAAGGTAAATAACGTAAGGCTTGAGCCTAGATCTTAGCGGAAAGCGGATAACGGCGGGACCAGGATGTTTAGCCAAATTGCCAATCGCTAGCGCTTGGTAGCGTATCATAGTTTTCCCTCTCTGTCACTCTTTAATACTAGTGCGACAAAGACAGTTAGCTACCTCTCGTTACGATTGATGATTAAGCGTTAGCGATTGCCAGCTTGTCTAAGCATCCTGATCCTGAATTCGATCGATTCATATTGCATTTTTTTGTACTGAATTGGATTTGCTACCTTTTGTAAAAAAATAGTACCTCTTCTATTTCAAAACAATATTTGAACAGTCTGGTCCCGCCATTATAACGAAACGAGAATCGATCGAATTCAGGATCTGGTCAACAAGATATACAGCAGGGCTTGGTATACAGATACACTAGGTTGTGTAAAAAATAGTACTTAATGATCTGTTTATGGACACACCGATGATCTATCTCTGTAGGTTTTGGCCTGGCCACGACATTGGTCTAAGGCGACCAGCGACGCGGAAAACATACGTGCGAATGGGAGTTCGGATATCGGCCTATCGCTTCAACTTATGGACTCACTCGCCCCAGAGTCAAATGATCAAATCTCGTTGAAGGGATCGCTTTTTGTATTCATCAAAAAAATATTTTACTTCAGTCATAGTTTAGGTACTTTATGTACAGTCTAAGACACATATAATTATGTATAAATTATCAATTTTATCATATTGCTTGTCACGAATGAAGTAGCAAATAACTAAAGTTGCTTTGACTGTAGGTCGCCAGCAAATTATTCCGCTCTCGCTTCAGCTAAGGCCCCATCCTTATTCACTATGACAGCAGCCTTAATGGGCGAAGGTGCCTAAATTGTACTACAATTTATTTTCATTCTCTTTGTTTTTTATTGTTATTCTCGTCCAAGACGAAAATTAAGAATTATGACACAATAGGCACTTAACTCTTTCAGTTAATGATGTTTCACGAAAGGTTGTTTTTCATTACCTGAAACAAAGGAGGTATAATTAATAAAGGTAGGGTAGATAAACAGACCAAATGCACGTCGGGCCAAGCGTAAATAGGTTTTTCTTATTTAGATTTGTGAATTGTCTCAGCCATGAACGACATGTCTCAGTACAGAAAGTTAACGTTGCCTTAACTTAATTTTGTGTGTGTATGTTTTTATTGATTTCCGTTAAATTAAAGGGAAGCTAATTTAGGTCAAAAATAATCAATTTCTCTAAGAAACTAGTATCTTTACTCTTACTGTTATTGAGTTATTAAAAAAATAAGTTTAATGACCGAACAAGTGTAGGTATTGCGACCTTTATTACATCCTAATGCTACTTATTTTGACATGTGCCGTCAGTCACGTGAAATTAACTTTTATGTTATTGTTAAGGTTCTCTCACACTTACCATTTCATTTATAATGCATGAAAACGAAAAAAAAAAATAGCTCCAATGAACGTACCAAACCTGTAAAATTACAAAACCGAAAACATAAACGGAATTAAAAAAAACACGGTGTATCATATGATCAGAAAGTTCGACGCCGGGGCTACTTCACAAATAACAAATAAGACACACCTGTCAAACTAAATAAGAAATACCCAAATATATAGAGAGTTCAGATTTAGTTCCCTTATTCATAAACGTAATCTAATTTAGAAAGCTGATAAGTATCGTTTGTCCCTTTCGGTTATGTAGACATATTAATAAGACCAAAAGGGAATACAAACGTGTATGAATAGGGAGTAAGTAATTTAATTGTCATACTTAAATGCAATTGAAATACATCAATGTAAATGTATATTTCTGTTTATTTTATTGTTTCGTTACTTGTCTTTTCTTTTAGCATCACCTACTCTATCTTTAAACTGCTTTTATTCCGCTTCCTTAAGGTTGCCTGTAAGAGATCGCTTTTTAGCGATAAGACCGCCCATTGTAATACTTATACTTGTAACACCGTATATCTGTTATTTTACTGTTTTTTGGTGTGGAATAAAAAGTATTGTATTGAAATACATAATATATGGGCGTACTTTTCCGTGACACGCTTTCTTTATCCGCACAAAATACATGACATTCCTCTTCCATCTTTTAATACATCTCCAAGTAGCCATTACCTGAGTAATCGTCCAAGCAGGGTAAATCGGGTAACACGGGTACCGCGGGTAAGATGGGTAAAGTAAGCCGAATGAGATCCTGCATTATCTATGAGAGCATAAAAAGTGTTCATCACGTCGCGACGCGAAACGTGACGTGTAGGGTCGGAAGAAAAATCTTTTTTAACCATTTATGGAAATTTGCCGTGTGGTGACGGCAGTAAGAATAGATTTGTCACCACTCCAACTTTTCCCGTGGGTGTCGTAAGAATCGAAAGGGATTGAAGTGTCACTGACCATTGGTAATGATAATGACCATTTATATATGATGATGAGCAGCAGCGTCATCATAGTGGACACATTACTGCGATCTCCAATCCGCTTGCCCAGCGTGGCGATTATGGGCATTTACTTCCTAATGCGTCCATATGAGTTAAACAGGAGAGGCCTACGTCCAGCAGTGGACTAACATAGGCTGATGATGTAAGTGAATAATTGATTGAAGGTTGCAGTTGTTACGGTAATCCGCGCCACCTAACGACCCTTACACCACGAATTGTGTATTTAAAGGGTCCACGGAAAGAACATGTCTAGTCAATTCAAATTACAGAAGGAAAAACCACCATACTTTAACAGAATAAGGTGTGAATTCGCCCTGATTTTTTAAGCACTGGACATATTTTTTCTGTGGACCTTTCATTTATTTTTCTTTTTGTACAGTAGAACGATAAGTTTGCCGACGCTACCGTAAGATAGCACCTGTTTTACGGTTCCGTAATGCAATAGAAAACCACAAAACGGTTCCAAATGCCTAAATGATGTAATGAACCCAGTTCTTTTACTGCTGTCGGATTACAGATGACGTCATAATACACATTTCAAAATGTTCTCGGTTCTGTATTATAGGGTCATACAGTGTTTGCAAAAACAGGCGTCTTTCCTGTGGACATGCGAAAGTCAACGGTTCTGGGAAATACAGTAGTACATTTCGATACAAGTGCAAAAACATTTTTTTCGACGTGAGTGAAAGTTGGAAGCCCGAGTGAAACGAGGGCGACAATCACCCGAGTTAGAATGAAGGTTTTACACGTGTATCGAACGACTTTTTTCATAACAAATGCCTTCAAAAGTAAAAAATGCGCATTCGCGTGCGCAAAGTTTACTTTTCCGCACTAGTTAGAAAAATTAGGTTTTGACCACATCATTCTTAAGAACCAGATTTTGTCAGCCTCTGTAGCCTAGTTGGTAGTGACCCTGCCTACGAAGCTGGAGGTTCCGGGTTCGAATCCCGGCGAGGGCACTATTTGTGTATTTATTTATCACAAATATTTGTTCCTTGGTCATGGCTGTCTATGTATTTAAGTATCTATATGTATCTATCTATTATATATATCGTCGCCTGGTACCCATACCCACATCACAAGCCTTAATTGAGCTTACCGTGGGACTAGGTCGATTTGTGTGAGATGTCCCAAGATATTTATTATTTATTTATTTATACAAAAAAAATCTGTATGACCCATTACGATGTCATAAATGTCATATTATTATTATTTACCCGCGAACATAGAAAATTCTAATTTGTGAGCATCTATTTCTGTCTGGCCGATGAAGCCTTAGTTGGAGTAACAAAGATACCCGAAATTTACGATTTTCGAAATGTCGTTGCCTTTCGAGTCTTCCATATAAAATCTGTTTGAGGTATCGTTTTACCTGGTGATATAGACATTCGTTCTTAGGTATTTTTTTTGTGTGTGGCTGAATGTCCAGACCTAGTGTCACAATTTGACGTTTCAAAATAAAAGACAGTTTGTTTGCAATCCTAGGTGTGAAATAAATACATGAAATGTCTTTACATATCATCTTAACATATGACACCGGATACATAGTATTTCCGGGTTTAATTTAAAGTAATTAGCATCAACATTCCGTAGCAAGTTTGAGAAAAATAAGTAACAAGTCACATTGTACTGTAGCCGCCATTGTTGTAATTTGTGGGAAATACGTGTGTCGCCGCCATATTGCGGCGGTAATCGATCGAGCAATTAATGTGGATTTTTGTTTCTAAGTCGTTAAACGATATGTGACAATGTGTGTAGGTATTAATATCAGCAGGCAATGAGCTTCATCATAAAGATTCAATTAGAGATCGGCGTTTTTGACAAGAAAATTGTATCTACGATAGCGACTGTTCGTCAATCAATATAAAAAGCCACAAGACATGTCTTTTCATTGTTCATCATCATCATCATCACATCTGCCGAAAGACGTCCAATGCTGAACACAGGCCTCCCCCAAAGATTGCCACAATGACCGGTCCTGCGCCACCCGCATTCATTGTTACTATGACAAAATTACGTAGACAAGATGCTTATTGTCTAAGGCACAGGCGGGTAGCGTAGTTTTCTCTCTGTCACTCTTTTTCATTAGTGCGACAAAGACAGGTTGTGATTCGTTCGCGACTTAGCGTTAGCAATTGGTATCATGGCTACGCACGAGATGTGAAATGGTTTATAAGTATTTTTTATCGCACTCAAAGCTATTTTACCGAAATCCGTAATAGTAGATTACATGTCAAGGCCGTTTAAGTGGGAAACGTCTCGGATGACGTGTAATTGCAGGCCGAGGCGAAGCCGAGGCCGACAAACATGTGATACGAGGCTTTCCCATTTAACGGCCGAGGTGTGTATACCATTTTTCTACTAAACGGAGCCGGCAGGGGGCAACTTAGTTTAGCGCAGCGGCTGGCAATGTGTTGTTCCGGCCGGAGGGCAGAAAAATAGATTTTTATCGAAAAACGTGACTCTTTTGTACTTCGTTCCTTTTTATAAAGACAAAGTGGCAGATGCTGTAAAACTAACCTCAACTCAACTTAAATATCGTCACTATACTTACTCATACTTCCTTTGCCGTGTGGTGACGGATATAAGAATACATTTTTCACCACCCCAACTCCTCCTATGGGTGTCGTAAGAGTCGACTAAGGGATTGAAGTGTCACTGACCATTTATTTATCGAAGATTGATGATGGGTAGCAGGAGACACACAACTGCGATCGCCAACCCGCTTGCCCAGCATGGCGATTATGGGCATATTGCGTCTCTTAATGTGTCAAGAGAGGCCATTGTCCAGCAGTGGACTGATATAGGCTGACGATGTGATGTGATACCACAGAATTAGATTTGGATAGAAGAAACAAGTTCATTCATTTGTATGGCGGCCGAGCGTGTCAGATTTTGTACTGAAGTTGTTACTTGCCTATGATTTTAAATATGTCTCAGGCCCTTGAGTATTCATATTTTTTTGTGTTGTTGCAATTAATATTACTTAAGGAGGCATTATTAATGTTTTTGTTCACTTCAATTTACAAAATTTGACGCCCGAAAGCTGCAAGCTGCGATTAAAGACGGACAACTCAGTAGATTTTACTGAGTTCATTTGACACGCTAAGTAGATACGTTTGCTTGATCTATGGTATACGAGTATATGACATCTGCGTGTGATACCTACTCAACTTCGGATCTACAGCAATCAATACATGGAAATATCACCTTACTTTTAATTTGAATATG